>CAIGRF010132437.1:0-13678 GCA_903798235.1 Fraxinus ornus | reverse complement strand
TGAAAAACGGATCCACTCTTTTATAGTAAGTAGGATAATAAGAATAAATAATATAATTCAACAATAATTGCTACGAACTGATTCCGCGCTGCTACGTAGTGGACGAACTGAATTTTGTACGGACGACCTGAATTTGTGCTGGATGAACTGAGCTTGATTCCCCCAACCGAAACGCTACTACTCCCTCGTAGAAGAGCCAAACTCACGACATATGCAAAGGCCCGTACTCCACTACGTTCCACATTCACCTCTCCTATCCGGCCAATATCTTTTATGAGGAGATCTCTCCAAAGTCAAAAGTCCTTAGACTAGTTGATGGGATGTGTGGTAAGCTACAAATGGTCAACTCATGTAGCCATGTCAGAGATCATTCAATGCCCATCAACCTATAGATTGACGATTGACACCTATGAAAGGTTGACCCATCCGGGATTCGAAACCACGTGTCCGTCCCATCCAACGGTTCTCTTCTACCTTTCTCTAGTATAAATACCCACTCACTATGAAATGTATCTTTTCTTAATAGTTCTGATTCTGATCTTGGTACTCTAGTCTTTGAACTCTAAAAAACTTTTCACTATATTTACAAACATTCTCAACCAAATCCCAGTGACCACTTCACCGTTGGACAACACTTTGTGGTTTACTGAAATACTAACTTGACCGTCGGAGTGCTTGCACCCACTTCTACCCCATCGAAAAAGGCCATGGGTGACTAACGATATGCTATCGTGTGCAGGAAATAGCTAACGTAGAGTCTCATTCTGTTGTCCACATGTCATAACCATTTTTCGGGGTCAAAGATTGGCGCCGTTTGTGGGAAAGTTACTGTAACCACGAGTATCCCCACAAAAGAAAAAGCTTATTAGAATATTTGGTTGATATTCTCCTTTGAAAAAGGGACTTGTTCTTGAAGAAAGTACAAGTGGAAGCTGTAAACTAAGTTTACATTATTTGGAAGAAGAGAATTTACAACTCCAAACAAATGAGTTCTAGCAACGAAGAAGTGAATCCGAGGAGAGTAAAGGAGATCTCTGAAGAAGAGTTATTCAGAATAATGTAACACACTAGCGGCCCCATCATCGATATCATAGGGATGGAAGAACTGCTGTACGAAAGACTGTCGAAGTGGTTCGCATGGCTACTAACACGAGGAACATTATAGCTCAAAATGTAGCCATTCAAGAACTCCTCATGCAAGTACTAAATCAAGGAGCTTTTCAAACCCATCAAAATCCTTCGCGATCAGCTCATGACCAACAAGCTGAAGCGGAGCCAAGCTGGAGGACCCATTCGAGTCTACAAAGAGAGGCTCTAGTTGAAAGAGAAATGGAAGTTGACACTTCCAACTACACTCTTCCTCAGCTGATGCCCAAGTGAAAGGAGAAAACTTTTCCCCGGATTATGAAGAGCGGCGTCAAAGGTCTGCAAGCATGTTCGATCGGACCAGACGAATGTCTAGAATTAGGGATCAATCTACCCATCAATTAGTTCGCCCACAAGAGCACATGTAAAGTTAAGAAGTTCAAGCCCTTTCGCATAAGAATAGGCAAGAGAGATGGAACCTAATAGATTGGGATAATCGAGGTGGAACTTTACTACAGTCACCTCGCCCTCTAACAGATGGGAACGATTCCAACGAGCCGTGTCGATCTTATGAGCGTGATGATGATGACAACTTCACTTTCTCTAAGAAATGGATCCCAGAAGAGCCACAACTCTATTGCGCGTTCTACATTTTTCATAGACATGATACAAGTAAATGTCGGGAGGCCACTAGGTCCGCAAGAAGTAACCATCGTAGCACAAGGGAGAACCGCCATCAGGATGAAGCTTCGAGGTACAATTCGCCAAGAAAGGGTGAGACAAGGCATTATTCTCCTTGAAATGATAGGAACGAGGGCACAGAGAGACCCATGAGTGGACAGTGACCCAAGAGGGAGCTGGCCACCACAAATGAACACCAACCCATTTGCAAAATCGACACAATCATTAGTGGACCACATGAAGGAGGTGGGTCCAGAAATGCACAAAGGAATTACACCAGGGAGGCCAAAGATCTACCTATGGCCAGTTATATAGTAAATCAATCCCAAAGGACAAGGTGGCTAGAGCCGATACCATTCACTTAGGAAGATGCGATAGGAATACATTACCCCTACTGCGATGCATTAGTAGTTAGAGCCGTAGTGGCTCGAAATGGATTAAAATGCATACTAGTAGATAACGGGAGCTCAGTCAATATTCTATTCAGTCCTGCTTATGATAAGATGGTGGTAGACCATAAACTCATCCCTATAACTTCTCCCTTGTATGGGTTCACCGGATATTGCATTATTCCAAGAGGAAGGATTACCTGGCTATTGAAATGGGAACCTCGCCTCTAGTTGACTATCGATTTGCATACCATGGAGTTCTAGGAAGGCCAGCCTTGAAGGAGTTATGGGCTATTACCTCCATCCATTATCTATGCATGAAATTTCCTATTGAATGAGGAATAGCCACTATCTGGTGATCAAATGAGCACAAGGGAGTGTTACCTCAACTCCTTGAGAAAGGCTGACCCATGAGGAGTTAACATGGTGCTCCTTGATATTGAGATGTCTGAAGCCCCCGAAGAAGGGCAACCCTGTGTATAAGGGGAAGATGTCGAGATGGCAGAGGCTTTTGTGAATGGCCAACCTGAAAAGGTGGCCCTGGACAAATCGGATCCTTGAATTATTGAATCCAAATCACAAACTGCTCCAATGGAAGAATTGGAAAGCTTTCGAGTGGGTCCCCAAGATGCTTCTAATGTTCTTCAAGTAGGAAAAGATTTGGAGGAGGAAACAAAGAAAGAACTGAAAGACTTCTTTCGTAAGAACTCAGACATCTTTGCATGGAAATACGAGGACATGATCGAAATAGACCCGAAGGTCAGTTGAAACCATTTCCAAATTGAACCAAGTTAAACCCCACACAGGCATAGGAGAAGAGCCCTGAACACGGAGAGATGTGAGGCTTTGAAAGAAGAAGTGGAGAAATTGATCAGCAATCGCTTTATCAGAGAGGCCATCTATCGGAAGTGGATATCCAATCCTGTGTTGGTAAAGAAACACAATAGCAAGTGGAGAATGTGCATTGACTTATCCTATCTCAATCAGACTTGCCCAATGGACAGTTTTCCACTTCATCTAATAGACCAATTAGTAGATTTGACCGCAGGACACGAATTGCTAAGTTTTATGGATACTTATTCGGGTTATAACCAGATGCCCATTTACCTAGAAGATGAGGACGACACTTCTTTCATCATGGAAAAAGGAATACACTATTACAAAGTGATGTCCTTTAGCCTGAACCACCTATCAGAGTCTAGTAAACAAGATGTTCGCTGATTAGCTCGATAAAATGATGGAAGTCTACATTTATGACATGCTCGTGAAGAGCCTCCAAGGCAACGAACATGTGAGGCACTTAGACGAAGCCTTCCAAATTTTGAGGAGATGTCGAATGAGGCTAAACCCTCTCAAGTGTGCATTTGGTGTGGCATCAGGTAAGTTTTTAGGATACATTGTAAATTAAAGAGGAATTGAAGCAAATTCGGAGAAGATTAAGGCTTTCATTGAATGAGGTCATCTTAGAAGTGAAAGGAGGTACAATGGCTTACAGGCAAGATAGCCACACTCAATCACTTCATATCTAAAGCCACTAAGAAGTGTCTTCTCTTTTTTAAGATCCTCAAATGGGAAAAGAAGTTCTAATGGATACCAGAGTTCGAAGAGGTATTCCAGGTACTAAAAAGTTACCTTGGACAAGCTCCTCTCTTGTCCAAACCCAAGGTGGGCGAATCGTTGTTGCTTTATCTAGCCGTGTTAGATGAAGCCATCAGTTCAGTTCTTATAAGGAAAGATGTGACGCACCACTTGCCCATTTACTACATAAGAAAAAGCTTGTTGCTAGCAGAGGTACGCTACCCAGACATGGAAAAACTCATTCTTTCCTTAATCGTCGCATCTCAAAAGTTGAGGCCATACTTCCAGGCCTACAACATTCATGTACTGGCAAACTTTTCCCTAAAGTAAGTCCTTTAAAAACCAGATGCCTTGGGAAGGCTACTGAAGTGGGCAATCAAACTCAATGAGTTCAACATAATGTACAAACCTCACTTAAGGGTCAGGTCCTAGCTGACTTTGTTGCTGAATTTGCCAAGGCCCCTGAAATTGAAGTGAGTATGGAACCAGCAGAGCTTCCTACTTGGAACATCTTTATTGACGGATCATCTGAAAAAGTCGGTTCAGGTACATGAGTAATCTTGAAGAGTCCATAGGGCTATAAGTTTAACTGTGTAGTAAGGCTTCGATTCAAAGTATCCAATAATGTAGTTGAATATGAACAGTGACTCGCAACTAGTGGTGAACCAAGTCATTGGCAATTTTATGGCTATAGATAAGCATATGGCAATATACCCAAAACTAGTTATGAATTTTCTTCCCAACTTTGAAAGGTTTGAACTGACATAAGTACCCTGCCTTGAAAATTCCCATGCTGATGCCTTGTCAAAAGTGGCTAGCTGTAAGGATTTCGAACTTATTAAGGTGTTTTCCATAGAACATCTTGTTGAACCTTCAATTTCAAGGGAAGAAAAAGTGATATTGATAGAAGACACCCCTTTGTGGATGAAACCAATTATTGCTTTTCTCAAAGAACAAATCGTGCCTCGCCAACTTCGGAGGAAGGCTGCTCACTTAATCTTACAGGATGGCATGCTGTACAAATGAGGTTTCTCATCCCTCTTCTCTGATGTACGAGAGGCAAATATGCAAATTACATCTTAAAGGAGATCCATGAAGGGATTTGTGGCAATCATTCTGGAAGATCAAAACTTGCACACAAAGTACTCAGACAAGGATACTATTGGCCTACCCTGAAAAAGGACTCAATATAGTTTGTATGTATATGTGATAAATGTTAGTGCTTCTCTAATGTACAAAGACAGCCCTTACAAGAGCTCAATGTTGTATCAAGCCCTTGTCCATTTTCTAAGTGGAGAGTTAATTTTATTAGTCCATTGCTAAAAGGGAGGGAGAATGCCTGCTTCGCCATTGTTGCAATTGATTACTTTATAAAATGGGTCGAAACGAAGTCGTTGGCCAAGATTGCCGAAGTGAACATTTCCAAATTCCTCTTGAAGAACATTATAAATAGGTTCGGCATACCCCACTTTGCGGTTTCAGATAATGGTAAGCAATTTGATAACAACAAGATCGGAGACTTGTGCAATGAGCTCGGAATTAAAAAGATTTCTCAAAGCCTCATCATTTCCAAGCTAATGGCCACGTCAAAGCGATCAACAAGACCATCAAACTCGCCCTGAAAAGAAAGTTGGATATTTCAAAGGGGGCATAGGTAGATGAGCTCTCCCATGTCCTTTGGGTTATACGCCAACCATCAGGATTACAATCGGGAAAACTCCATTCTCCATGACTTATGGGGCTGAGGCCATGAGCCCAATAGAAGTTGAAGTGCTTTCGCTTCATCGCATCCACTTTAGCGAAATAAAAAACAATGAACTAAGACGGTTTGAGCTTCAACTCCTTGAAGAAAAGAGAGATAATTGTCAAGTTAGACTCACTGCCTAACAACGCAAGATGATGCGCTACTACAATGCCAAGGTAAAGAGAATGGTCTTTCGTATTGACGATCTGGTACTTTCGGAGAGTGTTTCCATCATCAAAAGAATCGAGAATAGAAACACGGGGGCCAAACTGGGAGGGCCCTATCGTGTTATTAAAGAAATGTGACTTGACACATACAAGATTGAAAATTTGGAAGGTAAAGTGATGCCTCATCCCTGGAACATCGAACAATTGAGGAAGTATTATCGGAAGGGAGATCATGAGGACTATATTGTTGTCAATTGAATGAAATGGTTTTCACTTCTGCATTGTTCTCAAATGAATTCTCCTTTTCGAGGATGTCCACTTCATAAGAGGAGGTACGGGTAACACTTCTGGTAAAGTGGATCAGTAGTGATGTCACACATTCTTACTCATTGTCGAGGCACATATGCCCCTAAGGGACCACCTCAACCAAGGATGTCCACTTCATCAGGAGAGGTATGGGTGCCACCTTTATTGAAGCGGATCACCAGTGTTCTCACACATTTTTACTCCTTGCCAAGGTGTATACGTCTCCAAGGGGCAACCCTAACCAAGAATGCCCACTTTGTTAAGATAGGTTCGGTTCAATAGTTCAGCGAAGTGCTTACACTTTGGTTCCATTTACTTCATCCATCCGCTTAAGTGGTTATGCTTAGGCGAAGTGCTTAGACTTGGATTCCATTTGCTTCATCCACTTGCTTATGGATTTTCTTAGGTGAAGTGCTTACACTTGGATTCCATTTCCTTTATCCATTTTCTTAAGTGATCATGCTTAGGCAAAGTGGTTACACTTGGATCCTATTTGCTTCATCCATTTTCTTAAGTTGTTATGCTTAGGCGAAGTGTTTACATATGAATCCCATTTACTTTTCCATTTTCTTTAATTCTTATCTGGTTAGCATGTTTTGAGTGAAGTTACAACACTTGGAACAATAATTGAAGAAATAATTTCATTATAGAACAAATTGAGGCCGAAGCCATTACAAGAAAGAAGAAAAAGAAAAACTAAGGATCTAAATTTACACTGGCCCTTACTCCCACCTTCTCCTAGGGAGCTTCCTCCTCAACCTCTATGTTAGGTTACCTTCTAGTAAGACCTCCGAACTCTTCTTCAAGAAATGCAATGTCCAACTCTGGATGCACCTCCCTTAAGCGAGACATCATCTGTTAGGCACTCCATGAAGTCTAGTAGTTGGCGAAGATATCGGACCCCTTCATTTAGTAGAAGTTGTTGATGTATTTTTGAACCTCCGCCTCACCTACTGTCTTCAGTTCGATTTTAAGAGCTTCAATCTCCATTTTTGAGCTTCAGAGAACATCCCGCGTTCGTCTTTCTCTTTGTTCGCTTGCTCCAATGCCTTGGAGACGATCCATTAGTGTTCATTGGACTGATCAATCTTCTTAGTCAGGGCTGCTACTTGAGAAATAGATTCATGGAGTTCATTCCTCAATTGGTTAACCTGAATCTTAGTAGAGTCCAACTCCACTTCCACATCAGTCCTTTTCACTTCGATCGCCTCCGCCTCACCTATTGCCTTCCTCACCTTTTTTTCCCACTGGCCCGAGGCCTTAACCCTTTGCTCCAACTCCTCATTTCTCTTACGGAGGCCCCGAACCAAATCTTTTGCCGTCATGCTAATACTCAAAGCTCTGGCTATGCAGGCGTTATTGGCGGCTAGGAGATCCTCCACTTTGTAAGGCATTATGATCCTACCATTCTTCGGTCCAGTACTTGTTGTGGATCCGGGCAGTAGAGGCAATTTCAGGGGGCAACATTTGTAGAACTTCCTTGGAAAGATCATCATCTTTGTTCCTAAGGAAGTCAATTTTCTTGCTCTGGGGAGGGAGGTTGAAAGTTTTCTTCAGCCTCTTCTGAGCTGGCTATACGGCTTAAGTGGTAAAGCTGGATACTGCAGTCTCTGGTATCGAGGCAAGGAAAACCTCGAAAGGGTCTACGATGATCACCCATATTGGAATAGAAGCGATGGAGGACTGGGCACTATGGCTGATAAAGAAGAAGCCCCCATTGGGCTAGACCTTTTCCTTTTTACAAGGGAGGCGCCTTCCTCCACTTCTTCCTCTTCAGGAGGCTGTTGGCTCTCACTTAAAGAGTTCAGGCTCTCAGCCTGCTTCTTGTAAGCAGCTGAAGTGGTTTTTATCTCCCTCCGCATCGCCACACATCGACGAATTGTGACGAAGTCAGACCTCAATGGTTTCTTCTTTAAGAAATTGTTCACAAAAGAAGAAAATGTTAAGTATATTCAGAAAGGTTTGTAGTTGATTACATCCTAACCAAACTGAAGTGTAAAGCTCACATTGAGTTGCCATTAGCCCGTGTAAAATGAAGTGGGAGTTCTTGTCAATCAACTCGTCGTAGCTCCGGTCCTTGAAGGGCTGTTGGTAGATGTGGCTGATGATGTCTCACTACTCTATAGAGATCTCACACCTTGGTAGAGAGCCTGCAAACAAAAAAAGTATTAAGTAATAAGAAATCATTCCAAGTGGAATCAGCTAAGTGAAATGACTTACTGCCTCTCGAGTAAGAAGTGGGATGGTAAGAGGAGCCATGAGGTCATTCTCCATGGTATCTTATCTCCTAGCTGCCCAGAACTAGGACTTTCGCCACTCTTTCACCGAAGATGACATATCCACCACTAATGGAGAGTGAGATCCCAAGGAGTCAAATAATACCACCCTCTACTTTTCTCATCCTGACTACACTCTTAGGGAAGTAAAAGGAGTGGAAGATACTGAAAGGCATATCTACACCTAGACTGGCCTAACGCCAAAGTATCCACGACTCAACCATCTAAGACCAAGAGTTTGGGTGGAGTTGGGTTGGAGCTAGCCCATAGGAGTGGAGAACTAACCTAATATGGGTGAAAATGGAGTCTAAGGCCTGTCCTCAATAGGTTCTCACTTATGGCCACACAACCTAGCCTCGGATAACACACCATCTCATTAGGGGCGGGTATGATCAAACCTATGTTTTCAGGTATCCTAAAGACCCTTCCATTATCCACCAACATTCTTTTCAGGCCGTTGCGGGCCACGACGGCCCTTATTACTAAGGCGTCGCAATGAGGGTAATGTACTCCAATCGTATCTTTCTGCGTGAAAGTGATTGGAGGGACAGCTGTTCCATTAGGGGACTGATTCACCACGTAGCTGGTCATGGCTGGGTCACCCGCTTCTCTGGCGTAATTCTTTTGGGAGTTTCTAGAGTCTCCTCCTACATGAGGTCCACCGATGATGGTGTCAATTTCCTAAATTGGGTCACGTTCGGCGGGGGGCTCCGCCTTTGTCTTTGGGCATCCCTAGGTCTTTCAACGTCATTATCCCCTCCGCGCGGGGGATTGTCCCTGCTGAGTCGTCGTTCGTGGTTCAGAGATTGTGGGTTTGTCCTGTTGGGTAAGTTTTTGATAGGGCGTCTAGCAGCGTCCCGGTAGTTTTCAATTGCATGCCCGTAGGACTGGTGATATGTGCAATACTGTGATACCTCGTCCCTATTTCTAGGTCCAGTATTCCACCCCCTATTTCCCCCTCTTGTCGTGCGCCTCTGGTTTATTGAGCGTTGGTGAGTCGTAACGCCAGGGTTCACTTCTTCGTACGCTAGGGTTGGCACAGCGCTGAGGGTTGCTGCGGTAAGTTCTTGCCCATGGTTCATTGGGGCTTGACTATTCATCAAATGGGATGTAGGTCCCCTTCCCCTCTGCATCTGCGGAGGTGACAGACCCTGACTGGCCCTGTTCCTGTGATCTTTTAATTCTTCATTGAGGATTTCGCGCCTTACCATTTCTAGTAATGCGTCATAGGAGGCAGGGTCCTTGTTCTGCACGTCCCTCCAGAAGAGGGAGTTCATGTCCAGCCCGCCTCTCAGCGCGGTCAATGCCTTTTTATCCGCGACTTGTACGCAGTACATCATTTCATCAGTAAATCGTGAAATGAAATTTTTCAGGGGCTCGCCTTGTTGTTGTCTCATATCCTGTAATCTTTGTATAGGCCTCTCCCCTTCCTTACTGGTTGCAAAACGCTTTAAAAAGGCTTTCTTGAATTCGGACCAACTTCGGATACTCCCCTCTGGTAACCTCGCATGCCATATCTCCGCCCCTCCACTTAAGGTTAGGTGGAAGGCTCTACACTTCATTGCTGGGGTGGCCCCTTTCAAGTTCATGTGCGTTTTATAATTCTCCATGTGTTTAGCGGGATCACCTCTCCCATCGTACTTAGGGATCTTGGGAAGTGTGAAGTGGTTGAGCATAGGTGCATCCCTTATAGCCTTGGAGGAAGGTGAGTGTTCATCGTCATCATCTAGATCACAAGATCTTTGGGGCTCGTCTAGGACCTCATCGTCCTTTTGACATGGTTGTGGGGGCAACAGGGTGGTCCCTGCCTCGTTTCTGGCCTGATTCCGCCTTTCCCGCCTATTTCTAGGGGGTCGGGCCTGGGGTTTATCCTGATGGATCGGCTGATCTTTGTGGGGATGAGGCTCATATTGCCTATTTCTAGGTGTAGGTGGTGAATTGTAAGGCCTATTTCTAGGCTCCTGGGGTGAGAGGGCTTGCCTATTTATAGGGGCTCCTGAGCCTATTATGTCGAACACACTTGTAGACCTCTGGGGCTTATTTTCGCGATTCCGATCCGGGGGGAAGCCGAATGGAACCTCTTGTGGTCCTGTGGCAAAGTTTGCAGGGGGTTCGACATCAACTATTCCTTCAGGGGCTTGTACTCCATCATATCGCCAGTTCATTTGACTTTGGACTTCGTCTTCTTCCTGATAATGGGTTCGACCATCAGGAAAAACTTCTTCGGGGATCGTGTATTGGCGTTGAGGGACCTGGTGACTTCCCTGACCTTGCATGCCCATTATCATTTCATACATGACCATATTCTGTTGTGTGATATTCCTCATGTTGGCGACCATAGTTGCCATATCCCTTGTTAGTCTGGCCGCGACTCTGCCCCCTTTAGTACTTCCTCTCCTCCTCGTGGGAGGTCTTGTGTGATGTGTTGGGGCAGCGCGGGAATGTTCGCCTTCTTCGGGACGTTCCCTTGCCCTTCTAGGGGAGGTTTCGTTGGTTGAACTCATCTTTCAGGTTACCTTCTATTTTTTCTCAGCTTCACGAAAATCGTCCTTCGACTTTTCTTTCACGTGTTCTTTTCGCGGTTGAATAGTTGGATTTCCCAAAGACGGTGCCAATCTGTTGACCCCAAAAAATGGACTCAACAGATGCCGAGTCCACTCTTGTCACGTCAACTACGGATCCAGCGCGTTTCTATCGGCATAAAGACGATATTGGGCTTAACTGAACGCGGGAGGCACTTTCCGGCAAGAGACAAAGCTGTTCAGACTCCGGTAATATTATGGGTTGGCAATCACGCTATCAATGATCACCTTCTCAAGGCAATAGGGAATTCATCTCTTTCTTGTTATGTCATATGCGAAATAATAAACATCATCAAGATAAAGTGTGTAACAATCCCTCATATATTCATTTCTTTCTTTTCAACATCCAGCCTTCCCTTTCTCTTTACAAAGTTAGCCTATTTATACTATTTTAACCGGTTGAATGCCTTTGGATCCATGGACACGTGGCTAAATCCTAACGTCCGAAGCTTCACATCAAGGTCACCTCCAAGTAGTTAATGCTTTGGGCATGGGTCTCGCCGTCCAAGTGGGCTGACACACTGACACCCCTTTATTACCCGTCCCGTCAATCACTTCCGAGAGATCTTCGAATCTATGATGGAGGGGGCGGTGCCGCACCTGTTGGTATTAGGGTCTGGTTTTGTTGAGGGACCCCTGGCGGAGGGGCTTCGGTAGGTTCGACGTTTGGGCTCTTCAGGGAGCCTCGGACTGTCGTGATTTTTGTTGACTTTCTGCCATCCTAATCGCTAGTGACACGGTGTTGCATGCATGGGGCCCTTTGCTTACGTAGTGTCATAGGTGGAGCGATGTCGTGGAGCCTCGTTTTTAAAGGGGGAAACAAATATTACCTTGGAATAAATGCAAGGAATGGGTGGCAATTCTTTCTTCTTTCTATATTTATTGCAGTTACATATTCCTCGACACACTGGGCATATCCAACTTTTCCCAATCTCATTTGCTTTAGTAACTTTCTCCCCATATCTGCACCAATATGTAAATATTAACTTCCTTCACTTGAATTGCATTGATTTAATGTACATACCTTATGTATGGACAATTTCCACATAACATCCCAGTCGAGCCCTTGCATCTCTTGTACTGAGTGCGAAGGCCTAGAGTTTNGGAATCTTGTTATAGTGGCTATTATGTTTGCAAAAATGTGTAAAGAACAAAGTATGTAAATCTTCTCCAATTTGTCTCTCACGAGAATGAAGGTATTTCTTCTTTAATTCTCTGATTACAAAGATCCCAAAAACCCCCCCTTTCTTTACAAAGAGGGTCTATTTATACTATTTTGTTAGGCATATCTGTCGTTGGATCGTCCTCCACGTGGTCGCATCCTGGCGTCCGAAGCCTCACATCACAGTCACCTCCAGGTAGTTAATGCTTTGGGCATGGGTCTTGCCGTTCAAGTGGGCTGACAAACTGACACCCCCTTTATAATCCGTCCCGTCAATCACTTCCGAGAGATCTTCGAATCTATGATGGAGGGGGCGGTGCCGCACCTGTTGGTATTAGGGTCTGGTTTTGTTGAGGGACCCCTGGCGGAGGGGCTTCGGTAGGTTCGACGTTTGGGCTCTTCAGGGAGCCTCGGACTGTCGTGATTTTTGTTGACTTTCTGCCATCCTAATCGCTAGTGACACGGTGTTGCATGCATGGGGCCCTTTGCTTACGTAGTGTCATAGGTGGAGCGATGTCGTGGAGCCTCGTTTTTAAAGGGGGAAACAAATATTACCTTGGAATAAATGCAAGGAATGGGTGGCAATTCTTTCTTCTTTCTATATTTATTGCAGTTACATATTCCTCGACACACTGGGCATATCCAACTTTTCCCAATCTCATTTGCTTTAGTAACTTTCTCCCCATATCTGCACCAATATGTAAATATTAACTTCCTTCACTTGAATTGCATTGATTTAATGTACATACCTTATGTATGGACAATTTCCACATAACATCCCAGTCGAGCCCTTGCATCTCTTGTACTGAGTGCGAAGGCCTAGAGTTTTCTATCTGTAAAAATCATTAATAATTCATATATGATTCAAGAAAAAGAAATGGAAGAAAAAATTTATGTGATCGTAGGAACCTGCATTGATGACATGTCCTTCCATTGAATTTATCGTACAATCTTCGGCCATTTTCATATCTATCACGACACAAAATCCAAGGGATCTTGTAATCCCCTAATTGCTTAGCATCATCTTCAGTGTACGTCTCAAGATTCCACTTTTGTTCCTTAACATTTATAGTACCGTCAATCTTTTCCATTTCTTTCATTTTCTTTGTAGATAGAGTTATCAAATAAGGAACCTTATCCACACTTTTAGGCCTAAATCAGATGTATAAATTCAGAATAAAAAGATAAAATTCAGAATAATTAAATTCAATTGAGTCGTAGTGAATAGTAGTGTAACCTGGAAGTAGTAGTCTTATGAGAAGCATTGGTGATGTTTCTCCCTTTAGAATTATGTTTATTTACTAATGATTTACTTCCCAGCAGTCGCAGTTTTCTTCATCTTTTTCCAGATGCTTCTTTCATCTGGTTATACTTGCTCAAAAACCACCCCTTCATTTTACTTGAAGTGGATTCACAGCCAAACAATGGTGTGTGTGCATGCTCGCACTGTGTGAAGTGGAAGAGTCCTCCACTTCTTTACATTTTTATTTTGAAATTTTTGTGATTTTATGATCTGATTTGTACGTTCTTTTCTATAAACACTAGTTTTCGCCCGTGCAATGCATGGGTGTTGTTTTTCTTGAAGATATGTTAGTGTTTTGAAATGCAATTAGACATAGAGCACATGCAAAACATCATTCAAAGATAGTTGTCAGGAAGTTGCAATATCTTTAAAATTAAAATAGCAAAAGGAATTATCCATGAGAA
>CAIGRF010132387.1:22377-40236 GCA_903798235.1 Fraxinus ornus | reverse complement strand
AGAGTAGAGAGTAGAGAATGAGAGATTGAGGTTGATATATTAGTAATTTTGGAGTGAAAAAAGTATTGTAATGGGTGGGTATTTATAGGGGGGAAAATTAGAAAAATGAAGAAGAGAAAAAAAGAATTATGACCAGAACGGTTACTGAAATTCAGTGACTGTTCCGGTCGATTATGACCCGAACGGTCACTGAAAAGGTTTTAAATTTTTTTTTATTATGCGAGCCACGAGCTGAGCTCGTAGCTTATCTAAACGAGCCGCTCGTCGAGCCCTTGCTTGGCTCGTGCTCGAGCTCGTCTTTTGACGAGTTTGAGCGGCTTGTGGGCGTCTACAGTACGAGGTGAGCCGACGAGCCGCTCGGCTCGATTGCCACCACTAACTATTGATAGCAAAATATTACATAGCAAATTAGATTAGATTAAAGTAGATTTTGTGAATGAGTTGCCAGAATAAAAGAGTATTACAATATGTTGTTATTATATTTTAGCTCGCTTGCCCTTGGTGGGGGATCAAATGTTCTTATTTATAGATATTTGCTTGTAAGATGGTCGTCTTGTGTCTCTTCAAGCTAAAATATCGACCTCGAAGTGTATGCCACTACCCCTGAATGGAGGATTTTCATTGGCCTATGAAGTTGGTGGTCAAGCCATCATCGTCCCTAAGTCATAGCCGTACATAGGTAATGATTACCTATTACCTATGCAATCATTACTATTCTCTGATTGGTGGATACGAAGGTGTTAAATTCACTAGTGACACCTATCCACAAGTAATTGTTGAATTTACACTACTAACATCATTGGTAGGGCACAATCTAGAGTGTAATGATGATGTTTGATTATGACGATAAAGTGTAAACCAATGATCTAAGATTTTAAAAAAGGATATTTATCAGTTATATTAATGAAATATGGCTTAATTCGATGTAAATTGTCAGGTAAAACTAGTTAAAATGGTGGAATTTAGTAAAAGGAACAAAAAGTAGGGAAAAGTACAGAAATTCGAAGTTCGGGGACCTAAATACAAATGTTTAAAAGTTACCACGAAATTCAAGTAATGATCGGATGGTGCATGAGAAAAGAAGATAACGTGATGAAAAGAATTGATGAAGGACCAAATTTTACCTGTAAGAAAGTTCATGGACGAATTTGTAAAAAATTGGCCCCCAACCGTTAAGCCAAGCATACGTATGGTTCTACATGGCGTTGCAAGCAAAAGGCTCAACACATGTCTTGTCTGAGCCTGATTTTGGGCTACCATGTGTGCATCTTACCTTCTACCATGCACATGCATGGGTTTATTCCGAATGAAAATTTTATTTCCTTTTTGAAATAACGAAATTCGACCCAACTAATACCTAGAGGGGGTGAATAGGTGTTTATGCGGAATTTAAATTTACCAATTAATAAATACAACAAGTCACAGTTATTAATTAATCTAGATGAATTCACATGCATGATTATCCTATGTTGTCGCAGTTAATAAATTATTAAAAAATAAATAACACTTGAAAATTGTTGACGAAGAAAACTCGCAACTGGGTAAAAACTTCGGGCTCAAACTAGTAAAAATCTACTATAAACAAATCAACTTACTGTTATTCATAAATTCAACAACATACTAGCTAAATTAAGATGTAATATTAATGTAAGCTAACATACCAAAACCAAACATTAATATCACTAAATATCAAAACTTTATCTAGCTAAAACAAAGAAAACATCATATACATCCGAAAAGTGTCAAAAAAATATGTTTAATTTAAATATCATATACATCCAAAAAAAATATTTTGAAATCAATACATGATATACTAACAGAGTGCCTACTTCTCCTTTTTGTCACAAATGACAAGGAATAACCGAGGAACTCGTAGCAGTAGCATCATCACCACCATCAGTCTCATCATCAGAAGCAATACCATCATCACAATGTCGACAAATCCAATGTAATTCTCACTAAAGATAGCCGACAACACTTCGAAGTGTATCAAACTCTGTTGTGTGGCTATCAACGGTGGCGATCAGCTATGTAATCGAAGTGTATCAAACTATTCTACTGCTCGATCAGCACAGACGTCTGTCTCATAAATGCGACAGGAAGAACAATGGGAACAGATACAGATGGAGAAATAGAATCAGCAGGTGGACGAGTAAAAGTGAACAAGGAAGGGATGTCGGTGGTGAAAGTAGGAATGTCAGATCGAGATGGATTTATCTTAGATGGATCGACAAAAAACAGATCACCAAGAGGATCAGCTATCACAGTCAGATCTACTGGCTCAGCAGGCTCAGACGAAGCACGAGATCTACTATGGAAAATGGTAGTATGGCCAATAGGCCGGGAAACCCTCTTCAAAACCCCTTAGGAAGAGTAACTCCAAGAGCTGTCCCGAGACGATGAATCAGGCAGGCGTAATGAAGACCTATCCCAGTACCCGTCACCCGAAAGGCTGGTAAAATATGATGGCATATAAAAATAGAAAGATCTATGAAGTCACCATGTAATAAAGCATAAAGAAATCTGGCCTTTTCCATGTGCAAGGAAGAGGCATGGGACACCGACCACAAATTCAACACACAATGCGCAACAAAATCTGTCGATAGGTCGGAAGAGATCCAGTATGGATCGCAGTAGGACCCCCTTCTAATGCGCTGCTAAACAAGGTTGATCGGACAAGGAAGTCCTACGAGATGGTGTCAACAGATAAATATGAAAATAATGGATGAAATACTAGGGAAACGTGAATAAGACTAGAATGACATCATGAGTGATCTTGATGGTCTTACAGCAAAGAAAAATCCTAAAGGTCGACCCGCTAATATCATGTATATTGGCATAGAATTCCTAGACAAGAAGACTAGGCAGGGAAGACAACACAATCAGTAAAGGCTCACATCTGCGTGAAGTGAAAATAACAAAAAGATCGGGTGAAAGATTAGACATGATGACCTCACATTCTACCAAAACATGTCATAAAGAAAAATGAGTCCCAAAGACATCTTGGGCAATAGCAGATATGAACCTAAACCTGCTATAGGAAGTCGACGCACCAGATGTCTGTGCAGTACTTCTCGCTCTCTTAGGCGGCATCTGTGATAAGTTTGCAAGACAAACACATCAATAGATGCAATTAAAGATACTATATACCTCTTTGACCAACGAACTAATGATATGCATGAATGCAAGTGAAATGAGGCACATAGGTCATAGGTGAAAAACTAAACGATGCAAGAGCAAAGGTGTCATGGTGCCTCGACGTTTGACTTGACGTCGTGTAAATGGAGGGCAATTGTTTGTGATATGGCTTCAACAATAATTTCAACTCAAACTTCACAAAAAGTACAATGTACGGACCAAAATACGTTCAAGTGTGTGAATGTGCAATGTCCATGAAATATGATGCCAAAAATCAACGAAGGATGTCAATGTGTCATTTTATCGAACATGTCGCGTTCAATGACAACCGCTTGATTCACAACAAGCTTCTAACCAAGTAAAATTCATCACATGTAACACACCATCAACCCAACATCTAATCATGTCCCATCTTCTATCAAATGGAAATCCAAATCAAAGAAAACAAAATTCTCTAAGAACCTTAATCGCGAATGTAAGGTTCAATCTCGCAAAATTTGGAGAAATACGATGCAATTAGGCATGGAAACTCATTAACATAACATAAACATGATGTGTATATGGATGAATTGATGCAAGAATCATAAAGAAATCAAAAACCTCAAAAAAAACCCAAAAAACAAAAAAAACAAAAGATAGGGAATGTCGTCTTACCGTGGAAATTCCAGGAAATTAGTTGAAATTAACCAACTAAGTGTTGGGGTATGATGTCCAGTTAGTGAAGAAATCAAGTAATGGAAATGGGTGCCAAGAAATTTGGAGAAAAAAAATTGAGAGAGATGGGAGAGAGAAATGAATTCTAGGCGAAAGCATTTTCATTCAAATAAACAGCATGTTGCTCGAGCGAGAGGCGAGTGCTAGAACCTAGAGCAATGTCTCAGTGAGAAACAGGCAAAAATTTGTTGACAAAAATAGCACCTGATTTTTGAAAATTTCGAAAAAATGGCAAATTTTAATTCAAGGCACATACTCCAACATACATGATAACTCAAAAATGCAAATGATTACAAGTAAGACATCATTAGTAAAATGTTTTTACCACATACTTAAATCAAGTTTAAATGGAGTATAGTGTATAAGTGACTCTTGTGTGTTAAGTGTCACTATTTTCTTATGAACAAGACTCCAAACCTTAAATTTGTAAAAAATGATATGCTAAACATCACTCTTAAATAAGTGTATTCCCTAACTAATGAAAGTCAAACCAATAAACATGTTAAGACCTTTAAATGAAGCTCATCGCGAAAATTATTCTTTTCTCCCCCTGACGTTGAGCATATATTTTAGCACGATGTACATTATATATTTTATTTTTTCAACTCATCATTTTTCTCAATTTTTATATCTTAGGTGTAGAATATCCTCCACTAAGTGACTAAGATGGCCCCTGTAACTAGTGTAGAGCCGATGACTTCAAGTCAGTTGATTATAGGGTATCAGGTAATGAGAAACCCATCGAACTTAATTACTCGAGTCAAATAGATTTCCAAGAAGAGTACAAGATAAAACAATTTTTATTTTATGATAAAGGGAATATACTTGAGTTTAGGTCAACTAAATTAAGCTCACTTCATGTTCAATGTCACCTTACAAATGTTTAAGTAATTATTTTTGGAATGGAGGCGTGGATATATATAGTGTAGAGGTTTTGGATAGTATGAGCCGGATAAAAACTCTGAAAAATGCAAATTAGGTTTTCTCGAGATACACTGTCTCTTGAGCGACAGCTCAGCGATAGGCGAGCCACAGTGTTTTGCTTGAACAAGGTTCAGGCAACAGGCGGGCGACACAACTTCTATTTTTATCGTTTGAGCATCAGTTGGGTGATAGACTAGCGAAATTACAGTGACTCTTTTCTCCTCGTTCCCTACTTGAACCCTAGGACTTCTAACATATACAACTTACCACTCGACACTTTGATTTTTAAAAACTCTTTTTTAATAATAGTTTTGTCAAAAGATTGCCAACATCATTAAAACCTACTGATAAGTGTATTTTATACACTTATTTGGGGGCCTAAAATATCGATATTTCATAATTATTTTGACAAAATATATCTTAAATTGTTGTATTTAATGTTATATAGGTAAAACTCAATGGTTGAATGATGAATTAGAATAAACAAAAGAAAATCAAGGAAAAAAAGGCAAAATCCAAAGTTTGAAAATCAAATTGCAATTATTCAATAGTTGATTAGGACCACAAGGTAATATTTCGAAGATTTCTAAAATACAATTGGATGTAACTAGAATTTAAAAGGGAATAGAATATAATCAAAATCAATTTTCAATCGCACAAGTTATATTCCAGATTTTTAGTCAAAGATTAAAATCCATTTTTGGCATAGTAAACGTCTGAATTGGAAACATTATATTTCAAGAAAAGTTTTAGCCCTTTGAATTATATTTTAAACTCACTTTGAATCGGCTCAATCGAATATCAGGAGAGAAAGTTATGGTCAAAATACTAATGGCTATGCAGAAACAAAAAAATCGCNAAAATACTAATGGCTATGCAGAAACAAAAAAATCGCACGCGAATGCGACTTTCCTTATTTAATTGAAATCTTTTGGAAACCAATGTGGACGTGATTTTCAACCAATTTTCTACTCTTACAAATAACTAACAGCATAATGCATATTAGACACCTCTTATATACATCTCATACTCTAATATTCATCAATTATTATCATCAAATGAGGAAAATTCATAGTTTTTGTGAGAGAATTGAAGGGGACTTGCAAGAATTCAATCAAGTGGAGATTCAAACTTTATTTTTTGGGCAAAGAAGAGAATGAGCAAGTGGAGATTCATCAAAAAATCATTGAAGAGACTCAAGATTCATCGACATCTTCTTGATTTATCAAAAATTCGAGTTATGTCAACTCACTTAAATATGATTTCTTGTAATTTCGATATGCTATGTTAGTTTTATACATTGTTTAGATGAGATAAACTCTTGTTTTGAAATTTTAATATTAATTAATTATTTTGACTGCTAGTATGTTTATTTTTTGGATGTTTATTATTGTTTTCACCGACTTTTCAATTAATTAGCTACTAATTGAAATGATTTATTAGAATCTATTATTATTGAGAAAGATAATAGATTTTTAGCTAAAAATAATAAACATTGTAAAGTTCGATAGAGAATAGAGATATACTTCTATGCTTTACATGCTTTTTATAGGTGTTCTAGATCATTTAATGCATTTATCATGTTTACATATTTCATCGAAAGATAGGGAGGTCACCTGAGAGGAATAGATTTGATAAATATCGAGAGATGTTCTTAATTAAATTAGGAACATTAACTAACAAGAATGATTACAAATTGTCACTTTAATTCGTTGTGCTAAAGTTGGATTAACAAGGGGGATTCGACGTCGTAGTAATACTTTCACATATTTTGAAATCAAATCAGTTAAATTACTTTCTAGTTTAATCGATAATTTAGATATTAATATAGAAAACTCAAAACATATTTGCTATTCGATTAAGGTTGCTATTAATTTGAACTCGATTAAATATTTAGTCCGCGTGGGTTCTACACTCTGCACACTACTATATTACTTGTTCACGATTCCTTTCACTTGAGGGAAATCAAACGATCACCTAACACTTTTCTTGTTTCGAAAAGTTTTGGAAGGAGATTTGTAGCATATGTACCTCCAATTCTATTCCATAGAAACTGCGGAAACACAATCTTGATAAGCATTTCGTAAAATTTTTGGATGTGTTCAAAAATCTGCTTATCAACATACCATTTGCAGAAACTTTAGCTTAGATGTCCAACTATGCTAACCTTATATTGATATACTATCAAACAAGAAAAAGTTGGAAGAAACAATTCGGGGGTTTTACTATTCTTTACAATATTGATAACATCTATATATATATATATATATATAAAGCATTACGTGATTTAGGAATAAGTATTAACTTAATGTCTCTATCTCTTTTCAAAAAATTAGGTTTGGGGGAAACAAAGGTCACTACAGCTGGCTGACAAATCAATCAAGCACCATAGAGGCATTGGTGAAGATATTTTAGTGAAGGTTGACAAGTTCATATTCCCAACAGATTTCATTATCCTAGATAGGAAGAAGACAAAGACATCACTTTCATATTAGGTCGTCCATTTTTTTTTGCTATTGGCAAAACATTGGTATATGTTCAAAGATGATAATTTATTTTGAGGTTAGATGAAGAAGAATTAACAATCAACTTCTTCTGGGCATTTAAGTTTCAGAATGAATCAGATTTTTGCTTCCAGGTTGATGTGATTGACGAAACAGTGAAATAGACATTTATATTTGATCATTCTCAAGACCCACTTGAGGCTTGCTTGCTACACTCTTAGACTTTCCATCTGAAAAAGAAGAAGTAGAATAATGTGTTAGGTACTTGACAGCCTTGTCACCGTTCTTTAAACAGCCAAGATTAGAGCTTGTTAAAGGTCCTACAATACCTTTACCATCCATTCAACAATCTCTGACACTTTAGCTCAAATAGTTGCCTACCTACCTATGATATGCTTATTTGGGGAAGAAAAATTCATTTCCAGTCATCATCTTGAACTCTCTTACTGAGGAAGAAGAAGATCAACTTTTGAGTGTACTTCGAGATCACAGGACGACAACATTTGGGTCAACTATGTTTGACATAAAAGAGATTAGCCATTTTCTTTGCATGTACAAGATCTTAATGGAAGAGATAGAAGCCTTTAGTGGAGCATTTGCACAGATAGAATTCGACTATGCAGGACGTACTATGAAAGGAAGTCATAAAGCTCTTAGATGTGGGAATCATATATCACATATCTTATAGTTATTGAGTTAGTCCAGTATAGGTGGTTCCAAAGAAAGGAAAAATCGCTATGGTTCCAAATGAAATAACGAGTTAATTCCTGCGTGTACGGTAACAGTTGGAGAGTCTGTATTGACTATCGCAAACTCAACAATACCACTAGGAATGACCATTTTCCCTCTCCTTTCATTGATCAGATGTTAAAAAGGCTTGTAGGGCATTCATATTACTATTTTTTGGACAGGTATTAGGGATACAACCAGATTCCAATAGTGCCATATAATCAGGAGAAGACCACATCCACATACCCTTATGTCACATTGTGTACATGCATATGCCATTTGGTTTATGCAATGCCCCACCATTTTTCAGCTTTGTATGAAGTCTATCTTTTTTGACATGGTAGTATACATCATTGAGGTGTTCAAGGATGATTTTTCAGTCTTTGGGACATTATTCAAGGAATGCCTAGAGCACTTGGGTTTAAAGTTACAACATTGTAAGGATACCAACCTTGTGCTCAATTAGAAGAAGTGTTACTTCATGGTTCAAGAAGGGATTATATTAGGACATTTGATATCAGCTAAAGTTATTGAGATTGACAGGCCAAATATATAGGTGATTGTTGAGTTCTACCGTCGCTTCATTAAGAATTTTTCTAAAATTGCAAAGGCCCTCTGCAACTTGTTAGAAAAGAATGCTCATTTTCACTTTTCTGAAGAGTATTTGGTTGTTTTCAATACTCTGAAATAAAAGTTGGTTTCAGCTCCAGTATTGGTTGATCCTAATTAGGAATTGCAATTTAAGCTGATATGTGATGCTAGTAACTATGTAGTTGGGGTAGGACTACACTGGCAAGACTCTCGTTGAGACTTAGTTGAACTATGCTACTACAAAGAAAGAGCTTTTGGCAGTGGTATACTTTTTGGCAAATTGAGATCATACTTGATTGAATCAAAGGTGATTGTATACATTGATCACGCAGCATTGAAATACTTGATAAGAAAGAAGTATGCTAAGTCGAGACTAATCCGATGGATACTTCTATTGCAAGAGTTTGATTTAAAGATCCTAGATAAAATGGGAGTGAGAATGTAGTTTTAAATCACCTATCTTGCCCATAATCACAATAACCGGATCCTACATAGGTATTCCCAGATGAATTGCCTTTTTAGATTGGGACAACACTATGGTATGCAGATTATGTGAATTACTTGATCAGCTCTGTCATCCTAACGAAATATTATAGTTATAAGAAGAATAAATTGTTTAGTGATCTCAAACACTACTTTTGGGATGACGCTTTCTCTATAGACGAGATTCAAATCGGATAATTCTTCGTTGTTTATCGGAAGAAGAGCAGAATTACTTGTTGGAGTATGGTCATTCTTTCCCATACGGTGGTCAATTTGCAGCAACCAAGATAGCAGCAAAAGTACTACAATCATGTTTTTATTGGCCTACACTATTTCGGGATTCATATACTTTAGTAAAGACATGTGATAAATGCCAAAGGATAGTAAATACCTCAACAAAGAACGAGATGCCTTTCAACAACATTGTAGAAGTAGAATTATTCGATATTTGGGCATAGACTTCATGGGACCTTTTACCTCTTCATATGGTCAGTAATACAATTTGGTGCTGGTAGATTACATGTCTGAATAGGTTGATGTTGTATGATGGACGGGTTGTGACTTAGTTCCTAAGGAAGAACGTCTTCTTGAGGTAGGGACCCCGTAGACAATTATTAGTGATGGTGGGAAGCATTTTTACAACCGCCAATTTTCAGCGTTGTTGACTAAGTACAGAGTTAAGTGTCGTGTCTCAAGTTCCTATCATCCTTGGACTAGTGGGTAGGTGGAAATTTCCAACAGAAAGTTGAAAAAGATTCTTGAAGCAACAATAAACACATCGCATAATGATTGGTCAAAGAAGTTAGATGATGTACTTTGGGCATACAGAACAACTTTCAAGACTCATATAAGCATGTTCCCATATCGATTGATTTTTTTCAAGGCATATCACTTACCAATTGAGCTTTAGCATAAGACATATTAGGCTACACGCATTCTAAATTTTGATATAAAGTCAACGGGATAGAATTTTTTGACTCAATGAGCTCGATGAATTCAGGTTGGGCGTATTTGAAAATGACAATCTATACAAAGAAAAGACCAAGAGATGGTATGGCAGACAAATCAAGGAAAAAGAACTCGAGGTTTGTCAGCAAGTTATCATGTTCAAATCTCGCATCAAACTCTTTCTAGGCAAGTTAAGGTCGAGATAGTCAGGTCCATTCACTGTTGTAGCTATATATCCACATGGCGTAGTGGAAGTGGTGTGTCAAGATCATTTGCAAAGATTGAAGGTCAATGGGAAATGTTTGAAAACTTATTTGGGAGGTGATTACTCCCAATGTGAAGACAATCGTGTCACTTGATAGTACAGAGTAGCCTAAGCAATAAAGTCGAACTAAAACTATAAAAAAAACTCTTATTAGGTGGCAACTAAATTCTCTTTCCTTTTATTTATTCGGTTTTAATGCATTAGAACAAGAATTTCATGTTTTGGTGTGTTTGGAGAGTTAGGCTTCATCATCCATCTCTTTGGTGGTAAGAGTCATAAGTGTGTACACATAAGGTTCAAATGTGTTTTGCATGCGGCTGGGGTATTAAAATCGTACCTAGGTGATTTGGAGTGAGAATTGTGTGTTTAGAGGCAAAATTGGGGTTTTTAAAGCCAAGTTAGACCAAAAAACGTGTTTTTCAAGGATAAGATTGAGTTTCAAAAAAATTTCATGTTCATATCCATTCTATACCTTTTAAACACTTTTGGCACGAAAATTGAAGTTAATGGGCGGATGAAAATGACATTTTCTACTCTCCATGCGCGAGCCTAGTTGATAGCCATGCGAGCGCCTAAGTTGATGGGTTACTTAACCCGACAACATATACATGGACTCCCACACATAGAACATGCGAAAATTTTGAACCCTATCTATCTTTTCTCTCAAAAACCCTAAATCTACACGAAATTCTTCACAAATTTTGCAATTTTTACTTGGGCTTTCGGGTTTTAGTACATTATAACAAAGTTCAACAAGGATCTCACACCTCCTTCCATTCAATTTCAAGAAAATCAAGGTAAGTTCGCTCACTTTGGTCAAATTCAACTTTTTTTCATTGGTTACTTGATTTCTTCACTCATGGTATACTTCTTTGAATGATAATTGAGATTGGGCTTAGATAGTTGTTAGATTTTGTTGTTGTGTGAGATTTGTGTGGTTTAAACACATTGAGGATAAGATTTTGGACCACATTCAAGGTTTATGCTTATTAGGTGTTTGAGAAATGCTTAGGTAAAGTAATTAGTTGAATTAGGGCACTAAATCACTAAATTCATACAAAACATTGTTTTTACATAAATTAACACCGATGGGTGACTATTTTCACATTGTCACAAGTTTTGCACGAAAATTGGGGGGATGCAATCTTCAACATGGAAGGAAGATCTTGAAATTTAATCTGATAAAAATGGATCTTGGTTATATTGGCATCAATTAGAAGCAACAAAATGAAGTACAGAATATATATTCGTGTCATATAATAAGAAATAATGAATTGTAACTCTCAAACTAGCTCAACATAAACCCTAGAAAGATCTTGAAATTTATCCTTGGCATTTCTGCTGCATCATTAGGCCAACTTCTCGACGACTTTTTTACAACCCTTCTGGTTGTCAAATATGTAGAAACTGCATTGTTCGAAGAAGATGAAGAAGAAAAGGATGATGATTGCATTAAGTATTCGGGATTTTCTTGTAGAAGAAGCTCAGATAATAGAAGAACAAGAGAAGCCATTGATATAGCTGAAGCTTTCCCACATTCGATTGCATCCCCTGCATCCAATGTATATGTCTCCTATTTATAGTTGTAGACAACGACCGTAGCCCTGCATGCATCCTCCCACATTTCACCAGTTATCCCTATTATTGTGCTATATGTAGATTATTTAGATCTTTTCATTGATTCTAACATTGTAGCTCTGACATTGTTCATAATTTTTAATAGAAATTTCAATCTTGAGACCAATGACATGTTTTCTGACCAAATTTTGTTAAATTTAAACTATATTTTATTTGAAGACAAATAAATGTTCAAATTTGGGGTATTTGATAAGTATATCTTGTACACTTATCTAGGTCACTGAAATTGAATATTTGTAAGTTATTTCAATGAAATATGACTTAATTCGATGTAAATTGTATTTTTCATGCAACACTCGATGAAGATAGTGGAATTGAATTAAAGGAACAAAAGTGGTAAAAAGTGCAGAAATCCAAAGTTCAGGGACCTAAATGCAAATGTTCAAACGTTGCAATGGACTTCAAAGTAATAATCGGATGGTGCTAGTGTTCAATTGGATGAGAAAAGAAGATAACAAGCTGAAAGAATTGAAAAATGACCAAAATTGTACCTACCGAAAAGTTCAAGGACCAATTTGTAAAAAATTAGCCACAACCCTTAAGCATATGCAAGCATGGCTCGGCAGGGCCTTGTGTGTGCAAGGCTCAACACATGGTTCGTCTGAGCCTGATTTTAGGCTACAATCCTTTTTTTATCATAGAATTGAGTCTAGTAAGAGTTGAACAAGGATTTTACAACAAGACTTGAATGTGCGAAGTTCGTATTGAAGATTGAAGTGCAAGAAATCAAGTTTTTGAATTCTGCATCTATTTCTTTGCTTCAGGTGATGCCTTTTCATATCTTTTATATAATCTGAATTCAACCATGTTAGGCTAAGCTTTGACTAATGATGAAAGTTATTAATTGATATTTCGAATTCAAGACTTAAGTATTTTAGTTGATTCTTGTATTGCTGATTAAATATGTAGGATTATTTCATTTTCGAATGTTGGATCGGCTTTAGATAATTTGTTGCTTATTGTAGTGTTGGGAGACTCGCAATAAGTTAGAACATTGCATATTTGACATATAGGTAATATGTGTTAGGAATAATATTTATGGCATGTGCAATCTAGGTTGATCATCGTGTGTGTGTATATATATATATATATACACACACATATATATGTATATGTATATAGGTATATAATATATACGTGAAATGTAGGGAGCCCAAATCTAACCTCCTGAAAATAGCATATCAACAAATGTCTAAAAGTAAAAGGAAAACAGTAAATGAAGAAGTATTACTTCTCGTACAATGAGAATAAAAACAAACAAAAATTAAGCTATAAATCCCAAAAACTAGGCAGTCTATATCTATTAATCTGCACAAGTACCCTAATCTATCGAGGAAGGTCGAGTGGTTCATACTCTTTGTAGCAGCGTTGGTCCCAACCCTCTAAAGCTAGAAAATCTGTAACCTGGTTTCCGATGATGTGGGGAACCATATCTCAATCAAAGGAGATGAGGTCCCTAATCCGTTTGAGTATACTTTGAATAGTCCATGGTCCTCCACTCTTGGTGATACAATGAATAGCTACATTGAATCGGCCTCATTAAATAGATGAGATACCAAGTCCTCTAGCTTGTAGAAGGTATAGCTCAAAGCTTATCCTCTAAAATAAAACATGGACCATATGATGATGATAAAGCCCCGATGCGTCACCCAGTCTTTAATGATACCCCCACCACTTGTAAATACATCATTGACGCATTCATCAGTGTTGATCTTGTAAGACCCCATTGGTAGAATACGCCACACTACCAAAACAAGTGGTGGTGATGAAGAAAAAGTCATAAAATTATCAAATAAAGGTGCAAGAGATAAGTCCCCTGCTAATGTAAAGGTCGAAATAGTCCACCCATGTAAAAAAAAAAAAAAAAAAAAGAGGAAATCATATGATATATTCTCCAAATGATGTAAAGGTCGAAATAGTCCACCCATGTGGATCTTCCTGTACTTCGCATCATTTCTCTAAGTCCATAGAAACCAAAGTATTAATAGAGAAATTATAGTGCAAAAGTGTCTACAGCGTACATACTATCCTGAATACCACCATCTCTGGAACCTCTGTCTGACTCTCTCTCTTTACATCATATGTACTTGAGAATTTCCTTAAAGTACTGCCATTCCTGGTCAGAGATGGTGCTACCTGTGAAAATGTGACTGATGGTCTCACTCTCTAAACAATATTATTCTTCCATGTAGGATAACATCTACTAGAATCAGATTATGACATAGTCTTCAGCAGAATAATGAAACTATGGTAGGCATAATGGTGCTCCATAGTAAATGATATGAGTCATGTGCTGTCTACCTAAACGGACTAACTACTATACTGACTTGGTAGCAAAGCTACCATCTGATGTATTCCTCTAAACAATCCAATCTGGGACCTTTGCACATGAAGGAATGACCCTGATCTGCCTCGCCATAAGTGGTGGAAGAGCCTATAATAAATGTCTAATATCACACCCAGTACCGTGGAAGAAATCATGCACCATCACAGATGAGTGTTGCATGTGTGGAAATAAGAACACCAATATTGTATCGTCCATCCAACTATCATACAGGAAGAATATTTGGCCAGCTCCAAGTTGCCACGTAATGTGTGGCTCTGCTCGTGATCCAACTAACTTCAGTCTCTTCTAGATAAGAGAGGTTTAGCTAGAAATTGCTATAAGTGATGGATGTGTCCCCAAATAGTATTTGTCTAATAAGAATTGAGTCCAAAGTGATCTCTGAGAACAAAACAACCCTCGAAGCTTTATAAAGGAAATTTCCACCATGTCATCTAGTCTTTTGAAGCCTAGTCCAACCTCATCAGTTGGAAAGAAAATCTCCTTTCAACTCTTCTAGTGTAATCAGTGCGTCTAGAACTTAGAATCCCATATGAATAGCCCAAAAATGCTCTCCAGTTTCTTCAATATAGCCTTGGGAGGCTGCATAATCAGAAGAAGATAAAGTGGTAGAAAGGATAGTACAGACCTCAACAAATTAATCCGTCCTCCATGTGATAATAATCGTGAAGCCCATCCTGAGATCCTGTTCCTAACCTTCATAATGTGGTCATCGAGAGAAAGCTCATCTTGGTCCTTTTAAATAAGGGAACCACGAAATAAATAAATGGATGTTGTTGATGCGTAAACTCATTTAAGAACTCTAGCCTACGAATCTGAATATTGTCTAGGTAATATAAGACCATTTTTGTCTTTATTCATCAACTGACCAGATACCCTATCGTAATGCTCTAGACAGTCGATGAACCTCCTAATAGACTATTTTTGGTTATTGTCAATTATGATCATGTCATCAGCCAATGAAAGATGTGAGACAAGAATACTACCCCATGTCGATACCGCATACAGGATATGCCTTAAACCGCTGAGAAAGCAGGCAAGAGAAGTATTCAACAGTGATAATGAACAAAGTATATATAAATCCCCAGTCGATGGGATCATATGCCTTAGCCATGTCAATCCATGTCAAGTTTCAGCATAGTATTCGTCCCCTTACATTCTAGCATCTAAAGTGTAGAAGAGCTCTTGAGTCAACAAAACATTATCCCTAAAAAGGCGACCACGAATAAAACCATTTTGCTGAGGAAAAATAATGTGTGCAGCAATGAACTCAATTTGGCATTTAAAAGCTTGGTGATGAGCTTATTGAAATCCGTTTGTGTGGAGGCATTATCCCTTGAAAGCATTTCTTCGCATATAAATTCAGATTAGAATATTAATTTATCTTAAAAAAGAATGTTAGATTTTAATGGATTACCGATTGTCATGAACAACTTATATGAGTCGAGAATTGGAAATAAAGATTAATAGGTGGATTCTGAAATTCATCTCATAATTTGATAAAACCCACTTCTCTACGTAATCATAGCTTAAGGGTTGGAAAAATGTATTCTGAAATAGTAGATTGATGGAGAATGAGTGGTTGAAAAAGAAGGAAAAGTTATTGATGTGATGGAAAATATTATTTTATAGAAGAATGTGCGTTTGAAAATGAATAGAAGAATGCGAATAAAAATTATAATGTGTACCAAACAGGGGCTAAGTTAGAATAACTCTTTTGTGTCTCGTAGATCGAATTTGATAGTAGTTAGTATACTATTGTTACTTGATAGTATTTATTTCTCATGTGACGATACATGTAACTCACTACATATTACTTATCAACGATTATGTACGATAGCAGAATTTTCTCGAACAATCGATTTGGCTGGGAAGAGCTGAATTTCTAAACTTTGAATATATTATCCTATTATTACGTTTTGATTTTTGGAAGTTGGTCCCAAGTTACCTTTTTAGGACTTAGTCAACGGTACCTAAAAAGGAAAAATTGTGGTACTTTAAATCAATACATTAAAAAAAAATGAATAAAAGTGTAACTTCCTTGAGAATATAGTGAAACAAAAAATGATAGGCATTAACAATTTGGAAATTGGTGATTGGGGAATTGTTCATAATTGATTTAAATTATAAATAGATATAATTAAATAATTAGTATTTATAGAATTTAAAAAATATATAAATAAAAATAATTCTATCAAAAGTATTTAGAATTTAGAATTAAATCAAATATCAAAATAATTTCTTGACTCAACCTTCTTTACACATCGAAAATGATGTTAAAGACCTTTAAAATTTCAACCATACTACATGCACATTGTGATTGGTATCAAGATTTACACTCTTCTATATAATATAGTTACATCTACATCATTGATTTTAGTTTCTCCCATTGGATTCTTATTGGGTCCGCCCCTATATATAGTTACATCTACATCATTGATTTTGACAACAATCATCATATCCTTGTCTAGATTTCTTTCATATAAGAGAAAATGATGATAAAAGTGTCAAGGAGAATTTACCTATAGCATTAGTCTTAAAGATTTTGGCTTCTTGTCCGGAAAGTTAGTCTTTGGTAGCCCACTAGACCCTGCACCCCTACCTTTTGTCTCTCCCCCTGTATATTTATGTCCTCTTTTTCATCGTTTTTGCCTGGTTTTTAGTTTAATAATATCCAAGTGTTCCTCACTATACCATAGCTTTTCCACACACAATGATGGGATGGCACAAACATGAAAGGCGGCTTTCAAATTGGAGCTTGCATTTCATTATACATAAATGACAACAACTATTGCGTTATGATATAGCCTTGTTTGACCCTTTTTTTTCTCAAAATATATTTTTTTTCTCTTTTTTTTTTCAATAACATATTTTTGGATAATTTTTTTTTTTTAATCACATATTCTTCATCGATATAATATTCCAAAATGTATTTTATAAATAAAAAATGAGACTCAAACATGCCCATACTAATAATAAAAATAATAATAATTATAATAATAATAATCTAACACTGCTTTTCATTTAATCTAGAGTAGGTACTTAAATAGCTGTTAATAAGAAAAAATATGTGTACTGAGAATTTTATAAATAATTATTACAAAAGGTTAATAGAATCACGACTGAGATTTGAATAAAAGAATACTATAGTTGTTATTTTTTGTATTAAAAGCTCTTTGTAGCTCAACCATAAATAATTTCGTAATTAACATCATTAACTAAATGACTCACTCTTGTAGCTAAATTAAAAATTGACCCATCAGCAACCGATACCCAAAAAAAATGTTATTTGTATACTATTGTATACGAATTGATAATGTGAAAGAAAGAGAAAAAAAAAAGAAGGAAAGAAAGAGTAGTTAATATAATTCACATCGTCAATTTGTAGCATTACTAAAAAAAGTCAATTGACAGCATACCTTTTTTATTGTTCACAATTTTAAAATATACAGTTTAAGAAATATTACTTTTCCTCGAACTTACAGTGTTTTTTTTTTTTTTTGACGAAAAAAAAGATGATACTTTAACTATTAAAGCATGAAGAAAATTTTAAGTAAAAAAAGAAAAAAAAAAAAAAAAAG
>CAIGRF010132387.1:8043-21288 GCA_903798235.1 Fraxinus ornus | reverse complement strand
AAATTTAAAAAAAAAAAAAAATAAAAAAAAAAAAAAAAAAAAAAAAAAAAGGAGGAAAAAACAAAGCTCAAATTAAAATGAGAGGAATCAAAGCCTATGTAACGAATTGACGGCTGCGATAATCTAGCAATGAATATCTACTAATCTTGTGCCACCTCAACCAGCAGCGGGCCGACATGATTTATTTGGTGGGTCCTATGCTGACCATCATTTTACCTAACAAAATCAAATTGGTTTCGGGCTCGGGCTCGGGCCCATGAAATTCTCTTATTTCAAGAAAATTAAAAGCAAAAGGAATGATCACTTTTTTAGAATTATTACTCTTTTCCTAATTTTCTAATAATTTTGGGGTATGGCTCGGAATTTGATCCCATTATCTTGGGATTAGAGCACTTTACAAGTTGCAATGTCATCATATTCGTCCGTTTTGGTACATAATTTTTTTTTTTAAAAAAAAATTAATTCATTTTTAATCACATATTTTTATAAGATAATATTGTACGTCTATTCATGTTTTTTTCCTCAAAAAATCTACACAAAAATGACCATTAACAAATATCTTCTAAATTTGATAAGTTAATCGATATTTTGTTTTAATAGATGTGTAAATTTAGTGGATGAAAGGAAAAGATAAAATTAACTTGATTGTAAATTTAACGAAGACGTAATTCAAATTAAAAGAGTAGATGAAATGAAAAGATAAAAGTGATTGGAGACAGGGACGGATCCAACACCCGGCGAGTCCCGGCGGTCGTCAGACTGGATCCGCCGACAGCAGTTTTTTCTTGTTCATAATGAATAAACTTTTATAGAATATATACCCGATAATTTCTTTTGTTTTCAAAGATTTCTTGTAACTCAGTTAATTGGTTCTTGTATATTCATATGGAAGGTCCCAGGTTCGATCCATTTCCCCTCACTTTTGTTGTGAAAGATTTTTAATTATTTAATTTTTACCAAAATGGAATGAGGAAATGAGATTCGAAATCGTGACCTCACTTCCTTTAAATTATACAAAATTTGACCACAATATTATTTGATGAATATTGCTAATCCTTACAACAAAATAATTGTTGTATTTAAATTTTAGACATTGTTTGATTCCTTTTTTTTTTTAAAATACAATCTTCTTTCTTCTTTCAACCGCACATTTTTCAATAAAATAATATTATATTCAAATTCAAAATTTTTCCTTATTTTTAACAACATATTCTCCATCAAATCACTATTCCAAAATGCACTTTTTGCAAAAAAATGGGCATAAAACTGGGGCTCTTAATATTTTATTGTTGACTACGATTGACACTTTCATAAATTATTAAATTTGTTATGTCTACACTATAGTATGGTTGAAGATAATTCAATTGTTACAATTTACAACTTTATTGGGCAATTTTTAATATTATGTAATTAAATATTAATAAACGACATCTCTTTTACGATCTCTGATTGTCGACGTTGACCGATCAACGTCCGTCCGAGTTGGGATGATTTGCTAGGTCCGTCCCTGATTGGAGACCTCATGAGGGATGAAAACATACCAATTAATTTACAAGACAAAATTTTTAAGGAAAAAAATATGAATAGACGTACAATATTAAGAATGAGATGAATATGAATATGAGATAAAATATGAATATGAGATGAATTGAATCAAAATAAAGATGTTAAATAAAAGAAATTAAAATGGCTTTTGAACAAGTATTTAAATGTGACGCTAATTCATAATAAAGAGTAATCCTATATTGCATCACTATTATTTTATATGTCAATAAACGAGAGTTAATTCAATGGGTTTTCATTACATTTCATTGAGCCAGCATTATTCAAGAATAAATTATAAGAAAATAGTATGTGCTGTGCTTTTCGAATGGATCTCATTCTAGTATGCTTGAGTCCCCAAATAAAAAAAAATGTTTTATGATAATGATTTTTTTGGCAGATGTGCAGTTAAAATGTAGGAAAAAATTTGGAACTTACATTACATTATTTAATTGAGAAAATGTGTTATTGAAAATGAGTTTGTAAAAAAAATGATTTTTTTTAGAAAAAAATGGGGCTCAAGTTTTCTCATGAAACTATTTTAATTAGTGTTTAAATATTAAGGATGCGTTTGATTGCGAGCGTTGAATTTAAGTAGAAAGAAAATAAATTTTAGATAATTCAATTGTTTAGAATTTATTTGTATGAAAATTATTAATTAAATGTGTTTGATTGATTTAATTTTCAATCTAAAAAATATTATATTTGCCTATTTTTTTTATTGGTTGGTAGATGAGAAAGAATTGATAGATGAGAGAGAAAGTGAGTGAATTACTCGGAAAATAAAAGTTACCCCTCCCCAAACAAATGTTTCCCTTGTTTTTGAGGAAAATAATGTCATATGACCAAAAGTTAAAAAAAAAAATGTATGGAAAAAATCGTTAATCAAACATCCCAAAAGTAGAAATTTGGGTGAAAATAAATAACATTTTTCATGAAATAGCTTTTAGAATAAGTTATATTGGAAACTTAGAGGGTGTTTGATGGATATTAAAATTATATTTTTAATAGATTATGATAAAAGATTTTGAAATGTGTAATTGAAAAGTTGGGAATCCATGAAAAATGTGGTTAATATTGATTGTTTGACTTTTTTTTTTTAAATTCGGACCAAAAATGGCTTCATTTACAACTCTTCTAAACTATAAACTAGAAGAAACACTTCATATATTAATTAAATGGGCCTAAAAATAACTTTTTAGGTTTTAAATATTCATTTTAACTTGTCTTAAATTACGAATTTCAATGCTTTATTTATTAAATTATCGATATTGATATTGATATATATGCTTGTGTTTGACACCCATTTTGGGGAAATAATAAATTCTGAAATAATGATTGATGGAAGAATGTGTGGTTAAAAACTAAGGAAATTTTTTGAATTTTTGTGTAATATTATTTTATTGATATAATGTTTGGTTAAAATGAGAAAGAGAAAAAAATGAGAAATAGAATGGGTGTTAACCATGGCCTATATAATATATATAAAGCAATGCCCCCAGGGCAAATCTCCCAGTGGCAACGGGGGGAGGGGACGGTTAGGGCTCAGCGCGGTAGTGTGCAGAGTTCGATTCCCCGCAAGGTGGAATTGACTTTGTTGCAAGCGGGAGTTACCATAGGTTTATTAGCTCAGGCCTATCCATAAGCTCTCCACCCTGGCTCCTGGGAGGCACATCCTACGATTTACCTCCTCCACGATGGTCCAGGGCAAGGTCGGTGGGGTCCTCAAGGTTAGGGTTCAACCTTTATATAAAGCAAATGGAAAATCCCCTTGTACATAATGGGGGTACCGAATGGTGTACCCCCTTTCACAATGTGTGCGGTCTCATGTGTGTTTTAAAATGGTGGCTCGTGGTCCCCACCTTCTAATGTGAGTAGGGTGTAAATGATTAGATAAAAAATTATGTACATGTAGTATAATTCGAAAGAAAATATGTTAAATAAAAAGGAGCAAAAAAAGGCAAAATAGAGGTCAAATTTTCAGGCAAAATTTGATTCTCTGCTTTTCTCCTTCTTTTGACTACGTACTCCACACCACCTTCTGCCATTTCTTTCTATTTTCTCTCTCTTTTCTAGTATTGTCGCCGGAGCCGGCTCTCCACTTCCGGCCGCCAGAGAAAAGTTTGATCACTCGTCTTCCATTCAAGAACCACTACACTGTAGCACCGTAACAGCCAGGTGTACTTTGACATTTAGGCTTTAACTGAAGCAAGTTTATAGATCCGGGGCAGTGAAAAGGTGGTGAGTTGGGTTTAGTAGAATGCTTGAGAGTGTTCTTATAATTCAACAGGCGGGGATGAAATCGAGCTGGTATCTGTGCTCTCTTTTATCTATCTGTCTGTCTGTCTGTCTGTCCATATAATATAATGTCTCTCTATATTTGTATTATGTATATATATGCGTTCAATTCAAAGATTGGAAATGGGATCTTTGTGTTACTGTGTTTTTGTAACTCAAAATGAAAGATTTTTTGGGTTTCCATTTCTGGCGTTTTTGGTGTGAATATAATTACCCAAATTACAATAGTCATTTTTATGCACAAAGAGTGACTAAAATGCCTTTTTATGATTCCAAATTACAAACCAGAAACAAAAACCCTTTCTCGTCTATATAGATTGTGAAAGCAACCGATGTTGACCTCTATTATGTAAGAGAGAGAGAGAGAGAGAGAGTAAAAATTCTTGTTTGTGTTCTAGTCTATTCGATACTGTATACCATACTATACAACGCACTTAGGAGAACAAATTTTCTGGAAAAATTTGTTGGTTTTCGTGTGAATGTTGTAAAAAGAGTGCTAATTTTTCTAGTGTGATATTATAAAATTATGGTCTTTGACTTCTTTATTTAGCTTAATACATTATTCTGAAAACATTACTGCACCATTTGTTTCGACTTTGGAAAAACAGAGAACCAGTCCGGTTATTAGCTATTTTTATTATAAGTTCGACCCTTTTTTGAGTTGATGTCTAGGCCAGTTTGTAAAACATGCGTTTAGAAGACCTTAACATAATGAAACATAAACGGCCTTCTTTTAACTGTAGAATTGGCCAAAATGGACCTTGAGTTGGGTCAAATACATCCCAATTCTTGTCAAATTGACCATGTCTAGATTAAATTGGCCCCTCCAGTTGGACCCAGATTCGCCTGTAGACTACTCAATGCACATGCAAAATTGATGAAACCAATTGAAATTCAAAGTTTTCGATCAAATTCCAGATTTAGATAGTGTCTCATGTACCTGTCTTCAAAATCGCTACCTTAATACATAGTCAATCGATGAAAACGTAGTTGCTATTTGCATTATGAGCAATAGATTGTTGGTATTGTGTTACGAGCACTTGGGTAGAACTCACATTTCAAACCAGCTTGTAATGGGTGCCAATGTGCTTGTAAGCTCATAAGATAAGCCTTCCACACGCAATCTAATACCTTTGCTACTAGGTAGAACACCTTCTTGAAGCCCGGCTTGTAAGAGAGCATGTCCAATGTACTAATAAGTGTACAAGACAAGTCTTGCGTGAGCAATGTGAAACTCAGAAATAGTTGTTACATTTCACCTAGCAAATACCTATTTCCCCAATTAAGGACTTTATAGAACTAGTCTTCTACTGAAGTAGTTCTCCTCCTGTTGTCATTTCCTCAAGAAGAGGTGTTTGATCTAATACTACTGTTATAAGTACCTCTAAGGCAGGCCTTCGACGAGTGATGCGACACTCACAAAGTTAGTTAATTTGAGGAATTTATAATTTGAGGAATTTATATAAACCACTGGGGGTGGATGGATGCACGGAAGAGAGGATGGCTTGTCGATTTTCTTGTGATCTATGTGCTTTATTATAGTTGTCAGTATACAATTGAATCTTACTAATCCATCAAATTTCGGGTGTTTGTATATGTGTTTGTGCGTGCTTTAGAGAAAGGAATAAAAGTGATGGAAGAAAGAAAACCGGTCTTCTTTCTTACTCTCGAGGTTTTTGTACTTTCTTTTTCAATTATATGCAGAAAGAGACTGCCAGAGAAGAAGCAAGTAGGAGGCTAATTACGATTCAAAATCTTTTTGTTAGATGGCTAGTTAAGGAAATGTTAAGGTAAGAATATTTTTGACTTTCTGTATTTATAAGGGCCTTTTTAACAAATTCTCCTAAGAAAATCCTATCTACGAGGTATTTAAGAAAAAGGTAGCTTAGATTCAAGAGGATGTCAGCTAAGTTTTACTGCTATCTTACTTCTTGATGGACTAAACTGGACAAATTGGATGCTTTTATTAATGTTAAATGGATTATCTGTCTCTGAATTGAAAGGCATGGCTTCATTACCTAAAGGTGAAAAGTTTAGTCTAGGTTCATCTTTCAGCAATTCAGATACAAAATGAAGGCTTGATAAATTCTAAGTTTGCATTAAAAAATTCTACATAATAGGCTTGCATAACATAGCTTGTTTACAATACTTCCTACAATACACTGGAATTCGGAGGCTTTCTAAGGTCGCTAATGTTGATCATTTTACAGATAATTGTTTCAACGTCCACAAAGGTTAAATGTAACTGTACTGTGATTGCTTGCTGAATTGATACTGCTTTCTGTAAACCGCTCATACCTAATATATGATTGCTTAAAACCAGCGATGCATCATCTAATGGATTTTTATTTTTATTTTTTTAATATAACCACCATACAGTTGGCGTATTTAATATTTTAGCAAATCTGTTCTTATCTAACAATCTTACTTCGATTTTGTGACATGGAAATAATAAGTTTTAGTGTTAGTATTGCAGGACAAAACATATTCAATTTGGATTTCTAGTAGTGGTGAAAGAAATTTGAGGCTAGCTTCAATTTCAAGAATTATCCCTGGACAAAAACAGTGAGAGATCAGAGATCTAGTGGGTGTTTGGTGGAGATTAAAATTAGATTTTTAGTAAATTGTGATAGAAGTTTTTGAAATGTGTAGTAGAAAACTGTGAGACCCATGGAATATATGGTTAATATTGATTGTTTGACTTTGACTCAGATTAAAATCTGATTTTAATCCGAAACAAACAGGGCCTAAATAACAAATATAAAAGTTCGATAAATCTAGTCGTGGTATTTCACAACGATTTGGATATTCAAAATTCGAGAATACAGGGTGCTTCNTGGTTAATATTGATTGTTTGACTTTGACTCAGATTAAAATCTGATTTTAATCCGAAACAAACAGGACCCTAATTTCATGTTATATAACTTAAGCTTGATCACAACTGGTAGGTTACCGGGTTATAATAAGTTGTGTTTTCGTGGTTTGAAACTATGCTTGCAACTATTCCTCCATCCCCTTCTTTTTGTGTTTTCACGACCTATATTCTGCTTAAAAGTTCACTTTTATCATTTCTTACCAATTTGGTTCGAAGTTCCAACAATATCTGCATTATGAGAAGGATTATTTATCTTTCTTTCTCATATACAACAATGTGAAAAGTGTTGAACGACCTCAGCTTAAGTTAAGACTGGAAACATTTATTTACTTTGCATTTAACATGCCCCTCACGTGCATGACAACTTCATTTTTAAAAGGTCTGACTCGTGCCTGATTTTCATGAGTGAGTGGCGATGAGACTTGAACACATGTTTTTGGCTTGCTCTGGTACTGTGTTGAACAGTTTCATGTAAAAGCTTAAACTATTATAGATGAAACACATCTCTTATTGAGATTTACTCATTCTTCTACTCATTTTCAACTACACATTCTTCAATAAAATAATATTTTTCATCACATCAATAATTTTTTCTTCTTTTTCAACCACTCATTCTCTATCAATCTACTATTCCAGAATACATTCTTCCAAAATAATGTGGCTCAAACACATCCTCTATAAAATTTCCCTTGATGTGATGGGCGATAAACCGAATTTCATTTAATGATTATTACGTTTTGATTTTGTTTTTTTATTAAGTTGTAGCTATGTCATGTATCTTTAGATCTGCAAGGACAGAGTAGAGATGGACATCTGGATAGTTGGTCTTAAGCCATTGATATCATCTCTTCTAGCTGGGCTCTCATAACTTGATGTATAGAGTGATCAGCCTCTGTTACACAATGTAAGTCCTGCAACCTCCCGTATCTATCACTGTGTCTGCTCTCTTTTTTACACCTGATATCTGGCGTGATAAAGTAATGTTTTTCACTTTTGAGTGTGATAACTGAGTAATTGAATTCAGATTTTACCATGCTTCTATCATGCACATTTGTATATGTGATTATCTAGTCTTACAGCATTAACACTTGGATACCAGTATAAAAGCTTTGTCAGTTACTTTTATTTCCTTGGATACCTGTTAGCTAAAATCTCGTTCTCATTTCTAGTTTGGATAACTACTAATACCTTGTCATGTAACTGGTATACCTGTGTGCTCCTATCAAATTTTTGTTATGATTTTATGTTGCTATGGTGGTGTTGGGATGAATATCTGCCTGCTCTGATACCATGAAATATAAATCCATCTTGCATGTGTAGAAGACTTGATGTAAATGAATTAATATGTCCTCTCTCTAGTAACCTAAGCTTTTAAATGAGGGGTTTCAACAAACCATGAATCACTTCTTGTTTGATGTGGCTAGACTGCAGACGGAAATGGAATGACCTCTACAATCTATCATGTGTTTTGCTGAAATATAATTGTGACGAAATGTAAGTAATCCACTTGTGTAAGAATTAAAAATTCTACATTTTGGTAGTTAATTTGTCTTTTGAATTGTGCTAAGCATTATTTGAAAACCTCGCGGTGCTATCAAAATATTTGAATTTGGATATTATTTTGGTGATTTGTAAACATTTTCATCACGTTTAACTTGTGGATTTCTAATCATATGTTCCAGGATAACAGAAATTTGACATCCAATAGTCCAAGAGTTCTGTTATTTTGAATATTCTTCTTTCAAGAGCTATCACCCAAATGATTCTGTTGCATTCAGAAAGTTCAAATGGAGCTTTTGGCCAGACAAATATGCTGCTGAAAGTATCTGGTTCAGATGCTTTTCGGGTTAGTGTTTCTAGTGCCCCCAGTACTTCTAGTCAAGGTTCTGCACCAGATGATTCCAATTCTTTGGGGGATGTTTATATGTGGGGTGAGATTATATGTGACAATGTTGTCAAGTTTGGTTCAGTAAAGCATTCAATTTCTGAAAGCAAAAGAGCTGATGTGCTTCTTCCCAGACCACTAGAATCAAATGTTGTACTGGATGTACATCGTATTGCTTGTGGAGTTAGGCATTCTGCTGTAGTTACTAGGCAAGGTGAAATCTATAGTTGGGGTGAAGAATCTGGTGGACAGCTTGGCCATGGAGTTGGGAAAGATGTTACTAAACCTCGTCTAGTGGAATCTTTATCTTTTTGCCACGTTGATTTTGTTGCATGTGGAGAGTTTCATACATGTGCTGTTACAACATCTGGTGAACTGTATACATGGGGAGACGGGAGACATAATGCCGGGATCTTGGGTCAAGGCACTGATGTCAGTCACTGGATACCAAAGAGAATTTCGGGTCCTCTTGAGAGACTTCACGTTGCAGCTGTTACTTGTGGTCCATGGCATACTGCCTTGATATCCTCAACTGGACAGCTCTTTACATTTGGGGACGGAACTTTTGGAGTTTTGGGCCATGGAAATAGAGAAGATATTTTGTATCCGAGAGAGGTAGAGTCTCTAGCTGGGTTGAGGACAATTTCTGTTGCATGCGGAGTTTGGCACACAGCTGCTGTGGTTGAGGTCATTGTAACACAGTCTAGTACAAGTGTTTTGTCAGGTAAACTTTTCACTTGGGGTGATGGTGATAAAAACCGCCTCGGACATGGTGACAAGGAATCTCGACTGAAACCTACTCGTGTGACTGCTCTAGTCGATTACAATTTTCACAAAATTGCCTGTGGCCATAATTTGACTGTTGGCCTTACTACGTCTGGGCATGTTTTCACAATGGGAAGTACAGTTTATGGTCAACTTGGAAATCCTCGATCTGATGGAAAGTTACCTTGTTTGGTAGAAGACAAACTTGTTTCTGAATCCGTTGAAGAAATTGCTTGTGGTGCATATCATGTGGCTGTGTTAACATCCAAAAATGAGGTCTTTACGTGGGGAAACGGGGCTAATGGAAGGTTGGGACAAGGTGATATAGAAGATCGTAAAATGCCATCACTAGTAGAATCTTTAAAGGATAGAAGCGTCAAATTTATTGCTTGTGGTTCTAATTACACGGCCGCTGTATGTCTTCAAAAACGGGTTTCTGGTGCCGATCAGTCTCAGTGTTCAGCTTGTAGACAGGCTTTTGGCTTCTCAAGAAAGAGACATAATTGCTACAATTGTGGACTAGTACACTGTCATGCTTGCAGTTCAAGAAAAGCATTACGAGCAGCATTGGCACCTAATCCCATCAAACCGTATCGTGTCTGTGATTCCTGTTTCGCTAAGCTCAGTAGCCGAAGAGATGCTGTACCACGCATTTCAGGTGAAAGTACTGACGCAATCGAAAGGGCTGATCTGCAATCGACCAAGTCTGAAACGCAGTCCAATTTTGATTTGATTAAACGTTTAGATGCAAAAGCAGCCAAGCAAGGAAAGAAAGCCAATACATTTGCATCAGGTCGTTCATCTCAACTACCTTCTTCGTCACAGTTAAGAGATGCGGTTATGTCTGCAGATGTTGATGTGATGCGATCTGTGCAAAAACCAATTCTTACGCCATCTAGTGTTAGTTCCAGGTCTGTTTCACCCTTCTCCGGAAAAACCAGCCCCCACCGATTTGCAACACCAGTTCCTACAACGTCAGGACTTTCTTTCTCTGAAACAAATACTGATAGTTTGAAGAAGATGAATGAATTTCTGAGTCGAGAAGTACATAAATTGCGTGTACAGGTACGTACAGAAGTTTCTATAATTGTTTTCCTTTTACATCTTTATTTACTGAATATTTCATCTTTACTCGTTTTCTTTTCCCTGATCATGAACTTCATTTAGGTTGAGAGCCTTAGAAATAGATGTGATCAACAAGAATTGGAACTCGAGAAATCAGTGAAGAAAGCTCAGGAAGCAATAACATTGGCTGCAGAGGAATCTGCTAATTGTAAATCTGCAAAAGAAGTGATAAAGTCACTCACGGCTCAGGTTAATTCAGCTTTATTTTTATGTTTGCTCTTATGTCTTCGTCTTTCAGGAATAATTACCCCGGAAACTTTTATTCTTGGGGAGTCTGTGCATGTGCTTCTTCCAAAAGCTCTCTGTACACAATCTCTCGAATTAAAAACGAAACTTTTCAGGGTAGTCATTCCTGTTATCAAATGATTTTTGCATATTTCCACACACGTGTATAAAGAAATTGATCCCTCTTATATTCTCTTTGTCCAGCTCAAATATATGACTGAGAGATTGCCACCAGGGGTTTATAATCCTGATTACATCAAGTTGGCTCAGCTACCACATACTACAGACTATCCTGTCTTTGATGGAGAAAGTAATTCAAGATCTGATACAATCAATGGCTCTTACATGGCCTCGCACACAGGAAGTAACTCCGTTACTGTAAACGAAATGCAGGGCCCCACTGAATTGCTTGGGGATGCTATTGGGAGAAATAAAAATGACTCTAGTGCTCAGGAACTCGGACTTTCCACCTTAAATGGAATGAATGCCGACTCAAATTTCCAACTTTCTAATGGACGTAGTGTCCAGGGTTACATGAGTAGTTTGCCCGATGGTGTTGACACTAAAGAATCCCAACCTGTCAAAGGTGGTGATAATGGCTTGAAATCTAGAGAATCGGCGGTTGCTGGTAATTCTAGTCAAATTGAAACCGAGTGGATTGAACAATACGAATCTGGTGTGTACATAACACTCATAGCGCTTCCAGATGGGACGAGAGATCTCAAACGTGTGCGTTTCAGGTAATAGGCATTGTCATTTCTAGCTCTAGTCGACATTGCTTGCTGTTTTTATACTGTTATTGAAAGATGATAACTTGCAATATTAAGGAAGGAAATTTGCAGCTGCATGCCCCGATCTTTCATAAATAAAGTACATTGGTCCCCACTAGAAACCGTCAATTTTTCTGTAGCCATTAATTAGGACGTGATTATAACGTAAAGTGTTTCTTCTTTGAAATGTCATATGCAGCCGGAGAAGATTCAAGGAGCACCAAGCCGAGACTTGGTGGTCAGAGAACCGAGAAAGAGTATACGAGAGATACAATGTTCGTGAATCATACAGGTCATCAGCTTCTGGACAGGCTGCACGGGGCTGAAGGTGCGTGGCTTTGAAAATTTAAGTGCAAAAGGAAGTTTAAGAAAATTCATTTAAGCATTACTTCTCATTGCTTTTCTAATGAAGCAAAGCCTCCTGTTTTGGCCTTCTCAATTTTTAAACCGTCTTTCAAATTTTCTTCTTATTTTATTTCTGGGACATCCACATATAGGTTTAATTTATTTATCATAACTATAATTATGGTGGAAAGTTCTTGTTCCTTGTTTTTCTTGCTAGACTCTAAAGCAGCATAACCGCTCTTCAATAATGTAGTTGGGTCGAAAATGTCTCGAAAGCAAACAACTAACTTGATAATTGGAGTCGAAGCTTCTGCTAGCTCCTTCCAGCAGCAGCAAAGTGCTCTCTCTGACCGGAGAAGTCATTCCATCTCTCAAACTGTTGGCAAATTTCGACCTCAATAGAGCTAGTTAGGCTTTGATATGATTTCATTTGGTTTGGTTTGGTTTGGTTTGGTTCTATGATTTGTAATGTAGCATGGCTTATAAAAAAACCCTATCATTTTGCACGAGGTTGAGCAAAAATCAAGATGTTTCTTTTGTTCTTTCCAGGCTATCGGAAAATAAAGAAATGGTTAATATATTACAATCAGATGATATCTGTGTCTTTATATCAAGCTCATTTACGTTGTTAGAAGATGGGCGTCCAAAAGCATGAATAGGACTCTTTAATGAAGAGTTAAGAGCACGCTAGATAGTTTGAGTTTAGCTAAACTATTTTGAGATTTGGATCGAGAAATCGCCCAGTTATTATAACCTTAGGGGTTTGGTTGTGTAGTCTTTGCACACCAAAGTGAACGGGAAGTTGGAGTTGAGATCGCATAAGTATGTATTTCTTGATTACCCCGAGGGAACTAAGGATTGTTCAAAATCAGCTGTTGAAATAACAAAGGAAAATGACATTAAGCGGTCGGTGTAGGTAGAAATTGCAGCCCAGAGTCTTGGAAATGATCGTACTCAGAGACACGTAGCCATGATTTTAATCTTAGGGGGCGAAAATATGGTGGGTGGAGGGGCCCGTGGGTTCGCCTCCGAAATTTTTTTGGATTGAAAACGACGATTTTGAGTACCAAAATAAGCAAGTTAGATTAACTGACCAAAAAGACAATCAGTTTATCGATATAAAAATAATGTGTCCATCTATGTGTCGAACGCTATACAAATTGAAAACATGAACGTTACATGGACATAAAAAATGAGGGGTGTCTATAGTCGAGATTACATTTTGTGGGCTCTGGCCTGGGGGTATGCTTTTAGGTAATTGATTCATAAATGGGTCATTTGCTTTTAGATTGGATTTGAGCTATTTATTTATTTAAGTAACTGTTGGATATTTTGTTTAGGTCTAAGATTTTTGTATAGTTGAATTTTGAAGTGTAAATTATTAGTTCAATATTTATTAATGGAAAAAAATAAAA
>CAIGRF010132320.1:3064-18214 GCA_903798235.1 Fraxinus ornus | reverse complement strand
AGAGATTTAGCCTTTTGGCAAACTGCAAAAAGCTAAAAACCCACACATGAACAAGTTTTATGAGAATCAACATACCTGAGAAAAATAAACTTATTTTTTTTGTCAATAAAAAAAATAATTAGAACGTTTTACTAAGCCTATCTCTTCGGGTTTGATTATTAGTAACTTTTTAGAAACAATAATTGTGGAAACGACAAAATATTATGTGAATAACAATTTGTAATAGTGTGATTAAAATTAATGTTTGACTTTAACCGAGAAGTATAAGTAATTTTTAAGTTACTAATAATGTTTACCAAACGGAGGGTAAATCATCTAAAACAAAAGAAGCAAGAATTTCAGCAAACAAAACATGTTTATGTAACATAGTTTGAGCTAATATTAAGTTTTAATAAGCAATTTCAAGAAAATAATAAGATAATAGGCAAAATAATTGAGATCAGAAAAATGGACTTATTTTTCCGTACTTCTTGTTACGAATCTAAGCTGGCCTGGCCCTTTTGTGACCATTTGAATCTCCCTCAGATGAAGCATCCACAGATTTTGTGAAAGAAGTTGAGAGATGAGCATATAAATCAACCACTCTTCTGATATTGTTGTTGAGTTCCCTAATCAGTCCCACATTTCTGCTTAAATTGTCAGGAATCTTAGACTCATGATTCTGATTAATCTCATTGATTAGCAGCCTATTTCTTTCCAGTATATTCTGGACTTGAACAAAACTATTCTGAAATGTCTGCACTACTTTGCCATCCAACTGTGTATCACCCTGCATTTTATCCAACCGATTTGATGCCGTGCTGCAAATCAAGCCCAAAGATTCACCGTGATTACGAGAGGAGATAAAAACCAACACTTCGTTCGAACAAACGAAAGACATTAAAGAATGAGATGATGATTTTGAGACAAAGGAACATAGCAAGAAGAGACAATCTTAGGTATGGGATTTGAATATTGGCTTTAAGGAATATCCATCATCATATCTTCCCCTTTGTACTTTCTAGTATATTAACACAAGCCCAGACAAAACATGATAATGTTTTTGAATTGTTTAAAGGCAAATTGTGCACAAGAGACAAGTTCTGAACTTGATATCATAACTCTCTCAAATGGGTACTTCTTTTCACACAAGGGATCAAGTAAAAAAACATGTACTACATTTGTGTTACTTTCCATTTAAAATTTTGATTACATTATTATTATAGTCTCAATTATTATGGGGTATTGATGAAATGTAAGAAAGCAGATCCAATTTCCATAAAAATGTGCCTTTTTACAATGTACTCAGAAAAAAAACCAGAATTTTGGTAGAAGAATCTGAATAACTGAAATGAAAAACCAGTAAATGATGCAGTGCAGACATCACTATAAATCTTATGAGGGTATTATTAACTCAAAAGGCAAAATATATTCTCAAAATAATTAAGTAAATAAGTAAAAGTTTAAAAATGGAAATATTGGAACAATTTACTCAGCATTCAAGAAGTTGTTTTAACCATTTGTGGCAACACATGGGTTTCTGTATCAAATGCTGAAATAGCAGAAACATGAACTAGAAATTCAGAGATGGGACCGTACACAGAAAGATTGCAGTTGCAGATATGCTTAGAAGAGAATTCCCAAAATAGAAATCACAAAAAATGGAACTCAGATAAACTCAAATATTAGAGATCTCAAATTTGCAAAATGAAATGCAATTGTCATTCCATATAAAATTCTGTAAGTATCTTTTCACGCACACAGACACATGAAAAATGAGCAAAAGTGAATGTGAAGTTGAAAGAATCTAGACTGGAGTAGATGAAAGATTCAAGAAAACTGAAAACTTGGGACCTCATAATTTTTTTTTACAGGAAACAACAAGAATATTCATACTCCTTCATGTATGTATATGTATGTATATTCTATACGGACAGTATATATTTTGTTTGACGTACCTTAGGAAGCTGGGAACATCATGGTGTGTGTTAGAGAGAGGACAGAGATTGAAAGGGTAAAAGAACGGCGACTGAATCGAATCTTGTAAGGGGAGAGAGAGAGAGAGAGAGAGTTGACAGGCACGCTTCGACCCACCTTTCACTCTTTATTAATATATATTTTCTTTACTTTCTCGTGTTCACTCTTGTTTTTCTCCTTCGCATTTTGAGCCATAAATACTCCAAAGTCAAGGTCTTTCAATAAGGATTGGGTCTCAGTTTTGTGTGGAGCAAAGATCACGTCTTGCTGTTTATAAATCAAATAAGTTAAATTATCGAATATTTTATATTTTGGGGATCCCAGTGACGAATTTCTGTTGAATTAATTAGAGAAATAATTTAATCTCTTCTAAGTTTCCAAAATCTAATAAATCACCAAATACAAAATTTAAGTGGGGAGTACTTCATAAATACATATAATTCAAACTACTGTCTAAACTCATACAAAAAAAATTATAATCCACTACTCAAATTCATAATCATCATCAAATAATTTCAAATCTACACAGAAAATTCGACATCCCATAATGAAATAGTCAAGTTTATAGCATAAATGCTTGAAAGTTAATGATGACTAACTATAGAAAACAAAATCACTAAAGAATATGTTTCAAGTCATGCAAATGAATCAAAAAGAAATTAAAAGATCAAATAGATAAAAGTGCAATGCAAAATATATAGTTTACAACAAAACATGATTATTACGAATTAAACTTAAATGAACATGTGAAAACGGCAACTTTCAATTGAGGGGAATAAAAGGAAGTTTACTAAGGGAAAAGATCTTCGCTTTCGATAGAAATGAGAGGAATTTATATTGAAAAGGGTTGTCCATATAGCGTTTTATGAAATTTCGAGATCAAGAAGATCCGGTTTACTTTTTTAAATTCTTCCATCAGATTCTAAAATGTTTTAGAATTGATGCAATCACTTCTAAGATTTGAAAATCCAATTAATCAACAATTACAAAATTTTAAGAAGGGTCTATTATTTCGATACTACCTAAAATCCATATATTCCAAACTACCATCTTTACTCATACAACAAATTCAATTCGACAACTCAAATTCATAATCATCTCCAAATAATTTCAAAACAAGCAATCAATTTCATTTATATGCGAAAAATCGACGGTCCATAATTTTTTTTATGAAATTCCCAGATCAAGAATATCCAATTTACTTTTCCGAATTCTTCCATTGAATGTGATAGAATAAATGCAATCACTTCGAAGATTTGAAAATCCTATTAATCAAAAATCACAAAACTTAAGAAGGGTTTATTATTTCAATGCTTCCTAAAATACACATAACTCCAATTATCATCTAAACTCAGACGATAAATTCAATTCTACAACTCAAATTTATAATCATTTCCAAATAATTTCAAACCAAACATTCAAATTCATTCCTGTGCTTAAAATTCGACATCCCAGAATGAAATATTGAAATTTAAGTAAATGAAAATGAATGGTAGTGATAAGTACGTTTTTCTACACTTATTTTACCACATAACATGACTAATTGTTGACAAAAGTGTTTGAATATGACTTAATTCTACTTAATTTCGTTTTGTAGCACTATATTGATGGATATGGCAGAACTCGAGAAAAAAATACGAAAAAATGACCAAAACGAAAGAAAACGAAAGTTCAAGAACCAATGTGCAAATAGCTGAAAGATGACCCGAAGCACGACTTGAGAGTAAAAACGAGCCAATTCCTAATTTGATGAGCACAAGGGATGTTAGAAGGAGAATGAAGAAAAGATGTTAAAATGAAAGAAAATAAGGTCAAGGACTCAAACAACGCATTCTGAAGTTTTTCCCTCCATGAGCCCGCTTGGTAGAATTTCCGTGCAGTCGCACAGGACTATGTAGAAAATTCAGTGCCTCAATTTTGTGAACCATAACCATGCGACTGCATGGTTATTTTGTCGGGGCGAAAATTCTGGTTTCCATTTTCTGATCAAACACTTTAGGAAACGAATTTTGGAAGGAATATAAAAGTCAAGAGCAGTCAAAAACGAAGGGGAAAGGCATTACAACACAGAGAAAAACTCTAGAATACATATTGAAGGAGATCTTGAGGCAAAAATTACAGGGAGAATCACAAGACTCGTGTGTTTTCAAGCATAATATTGATCCGTTGATGTCTTTTCATCAATTATTTTTGTGTTTTATTATTTTCTCCATGTTAGGCTATATATTTATATACTAGAAAAATGATGAACCATGTGATGTAATCTTTTAATTCATAGTTTTACAACTTTTGACATTAAACACGTTGTTTGAATTTGAATGATTTATATGCAATTATTCTTCTCCACAATTATGTGCACAAATGATTGTGTGAATCTGGTGGCATATTTCGTGCATTCGAGGGAAGAAAAATAGGCTCGACAAGGTATACATCATAGTAGAGTCTGATAGGGGATAGAGATATTCCGCTATGCCTTACTTGAATCTTTCAATGTTCACAAAAATTTATGTATTCTTGTATATTTGCATTCGTCATAGGGATATAGGCGGATTGTATATGAGAGTAGGTTCAATATTACTCGAGAGAAATTGTTCGATAGAATAGGAACATTGATTCTTCAAACTCCAATTGCGTTTTCAATTTGTAAAATTGGGATTGAAAGAGGTCATTGCATGGAGATTCGTGATCCTAATGCGTCTTTCATTAATTGAATTTAACAACTCGTTTTATAGCATTATTTTGCATTTTAGTTTACTTAGTTTTTTTTTTTGGAAGGAGGGCGGTACCTCCGAGATTTTATTAATATGTCATCACTTGTGGCGGAGGAATACTGTGGTTACAACTGAAATAAAGTAAAGCAATAAATGGGGAAGTACTACTTCCATTACATCAAAAGTAAAGTAAAGCAGAAAAAGGGAAGTGTTACTTCCCTTAGAATAAAAGTAGAGTAAAGCAATAAAAAATAAAGTACTACTTCCCTTACAATAAATGTAAATGTGAGCAAAAGTAAGAGAAAAGGCGGAAACAAAGAATTAAGCTCCAATGCTGGGCAGATCATGTCTGTCAATCTGAACGAGCGCCCTGATATGAGGTAGTAAATCGATTGGTCCATATTTTTGTGAACAAGATTTTGGCGCCGTTGTCGGGGAATTGAATATTAGTTTAATTTTACTTACTTAGACACTAATTCGAACCTATCTTTAAATTTTATTTTTATTTTACGTATTTTATTTTATTTAGCCATTCTACTTAGGTTAATCTACGTGCTACTGTTGTCATTCATTTAGGTTTGCATGCTAAGGTCGCTTGGTGGTGAATTACTTCCAACATATTTGGAGATTGAACGAACTTTTCATCGTAGGCAAAGGAAAGCTAGAGCAGCACAATAGAAAAATTAAGAACAAATACCAATGGCAAATCAACAGATTGAACCAATGAGGAATCCTGCAGTTCCAGACAATGTAGAGGAAGGAGATGATGAAAATACATTGCTTGGGGATTTCTTGTCACCATTCGTTGTCCAAAGTCAATCCAACATTGTGTACCGCCCATTCGAACAGCCGAACTTCCAGCTGAAAACTAATGTCATCCAACTCTTCCAAAATGGGCATCAGTTCTACGAGTTAGCAAAAGAAAATCCACATGCACATATATCCCAGTTTTTGGATATGTGTCAACACTTCAGGTACCAAGGAATATCAGAAGATGCTATCAGGCTTATGTTGTTCCTACACACCTTACGGGATAAGGCACTCGAATGGTTGGATTCACTTCATGTGGCGAACATAACTACTTGGAACGATCTGGCTAACAAATTCCACACTAAATTCTTCTCACCAGCCAAAGTAGCAAGGATAAGGCACGAAATTCAATCTTCAGTAAGGGTGAGTTTGAGTCATTTGATGAAGCTTGGAATAGGTTTAAAAATATGCTAAGAAAATGTCATCAACATGAGTTCGACAGAAAGACACAGATCATGTTTTTCTATACAGGGCTACTTCCCTCTTTTAGGAGCATGGTGGATTCATCGTCCAATGGCTCCATAATCACAAGAACTATTGATGGAGCATGAGAATTGTTTGAGAGAATGGGCAACACTTCAGCTATGTGGTCCTCTAAGCGTGTGGGTACAAAGAAATCAGTCGGAGTCTACGAGGTTGACACCTACTCAGCCCTATCTGCTAATATTGACTCTCTATTTCACAAAGTGGAGAGTATATCACAACCTACAAGTGCAACACAAGCAAGAAAGTTGAACTGTGAAGAGTGTAGAGAAGAACATGGTACAGCTGAGTGCCTAGTTCTTTCAAAGGGATGGAGCATGTGGAATATGAGCAATGGGGTCATTGTCAGCAAAATAACCCACATTCTGACACTTACAATCCTGGGTGACGAAATCATCCAAATTTTTCTTAGGAATGAAATCAAAACCAAAATCATAACCGGTCTCAAGGGCAATATCAACAGGAAAAAAAACCCCCCAATTGGAGAAGATGTCATTAAAATTAATGGAGAAGACTAACAAATACATGGAAACAAACAATCAATTTATGAGGAAGACCGAAACAACTCTCCACAATTAGGGGACTGTAATTTAGAACCTGGAGACATAAGTGGGACAAAATAGCACTTTCTATGATATGAAGAGCTCCAGGTACATTGTCAAGTAACACTGAAGTGAATCCCAGAGAACATGTCTAAGCCATTATTACAAGAAGCGGAGTTCAATTACCTGAAATACATGTGAAGAGACCCGATACAAATAAAAAACAGTACCACCTTCTGATGAAGAACGTGAGGAGCAAACTCAGTAACCCAGGGAAACATCTATAAAAGAGACCTCATATATATCGCGGGCTTAAGTAACCACACCCATAAATCCATATGAGCTCCCAATTCCTTTTCCTAGAGTTTAAAAAAAGTAGAGGAATGCAGTGCAAGAATTCAGAACAAGCTTCCTCCAAAACTAAAAGATCCAGGAAGTTTTACTGTACCCTACACTATTGAAAATTACTATTTCGATAATTATTTATGTGATTTGGGTACTAGTATTAATCTAATGTCACTCTTTATTTTCAAGAAACTTAGATTGGGGGAAGCTAAACCAACCACGATGACTTTGTAGCTTGCTGATAGATCACTTACTTATACACACAAAATCATCGAAGATATTTTGGTAAAGGTTGAGAAGCTAGTATTTCCAGCAGATTCCCTTATTTTGGACATGGAAGAGGACAAGGGTGTGCCACTCATATTGGGTCGACCATTTTTGGCTACTGAGAGGGCTTTGATAGATGTACAATGAGGTTAGCTAATTCTGAGATTAGGGGAGGAACAAACTTCTTTCAATGTTTTCAAGGCTATGGAATATCCTACAGAGTCAGACAACTGTTTTCAGATCAACGTGGTTGATAGTTTGGTTCATGACACCTTTCAATTACAACATCCGTCCGACACTTATGAAGCATGTATCATGTATTCCCAGTCCATTTACACTGATTCTACAGAGATTGAGGTCTGTACAAGATTTTTGGAAACAAATCCACCATAAGTGCGAAAGAGAGATTTTGAGGAGCCTGGAACGGGCCTACCAAAACCATTGCCATCAATTCAGCAACCACCGAAATTAGAGCTCAAACAACTACCACCCCCACCTTCATTATGCTTAGGGGAATCATCTACACTTTAGGTCATAATTTCAAACTCAATTAACAAGATGGAGGAAGAGAAATTACTTAGGGTGCTGAGAGAAAAACAAATAGCAATTGGGTGGTCTATTGTTGACATAAAAGGGATCAGCCCTTCACTTTGCATGCGTAAGATTCTCATGGAAGAAAGATTCAAATCAAGCATCAATGGGTAGGGAAGACTTAACCCAAACATGAAGGAAGTGGTTAGAGTTGAGATGGTTAAACTCTTGGATGCACGATTAATTTATCCTATCTCAGACACCGCTTAGGTCAGCCCGGTTCAACTTGTACCAAAGAAAGTAGACATCACAGTGGTTGAGAATGAAAAAAATGAGTTGATACCCACCAGGACAGTTACGGGATGGAGAGTTTGCATTCACTATTGTAAACTAAATACTGCTACTTGAAATGATCATTTCCTACTCCCTTTCATTGATCAGATGTTGGAAATGATGGCGGGACATTCACATTACTGCTTCCTTGACGGTTATTCAGGATATAATAAGACCCCAATAACACCGGATGACCAGGAAAAGACTATATTCACTTGTCCCTACGTAACCTTTGCCTATCTAGGATGTCGTTCGGCCTATGCAATGCCCTTCCACCTTTCAGCGATGCATGATAGCCATCTTCTCCGACATGGTGGAAAAATTCATAGAGATTTCATGGTTGATTTCTCTATGTTCAATTCTTCGTTTGATGAATGTTTAGAGTATCTTGGCTTAGTCCTACAACTCTGTAAGGAGACAGACTTGGTTTTGAATTGGGAGAAGTGTTATTTTATGGTACAAGAGGATATATTATTGGGACATCACATTTCAGCTAAGGGAATCGAAGTTGATAAAGCAAAGATCCAAGTTATTGAAAACCTACCTCTGCCTACTGTAGTTAAGGGAGTGCGTAGTTTTCTTGGGCATACCGAATTTTATCGATGTTTCATCAAATATTTTGTACAAATTACGAAGCCTCCCTGCAACTTACTAGTCAAGGATGTGCGTTTTGAATTCTTTGCAAGCTTATTTCAGCACCTGTCATCATAGCACTGGATTGGAGTTAGCCGTTTGAACTAATGTGCGATGCCAATGACTACGCAGTAGGGGCAGTGTTAGGACAGTAAATAAGAAAAATGTTTCATGTCATCTACTATGTGAGCAAAACGTTGAATGATGCACATCTCAACTATGCTACTACCGAGAAAGAGCTCCTGGTCGTAGTCTATGCCTTTGATAAATTCCGATCCTATCTTGTTGGGTCAAAGGTCATAGTCTATACCGACCATACGACATTATTTGATGACAAAAAAGGATTCCAAGTCGAGATTGATCCATTGGGTTCTACTACTGCAAGAATTTGATCTGGAAATTAAGGATAAAAAGGGCAGTGAAAACATGGTGGCCGATCACTTATCTCGACTGGAACATGGAACTCAAGACGAGTCAGTGGAAATTAACGAAGCTTTTCCAGATGAGCAAATATTTAGCATGTAGGTTACACCTTGGTATGCGGACATTGTGAACTATTTGGTCAAATCCATTCCTCCACCAGATTACTCTCAAATTTTTGGCATAGCAGTTACACCATGGTACGCAGACATAGTGAACTACTAGGTCAAATCCATTCCTCCACCAGATTACTCAAGTCATTAGTGGAATTTTTTTTCTCTAAGCTCAAATACTACTTTTGGGAAGATCCTATTCTCTACCGTCGAAGAGCTGATCAAATTATCTAGCAATGTATTCCCGATGAAGAAATACTGTTCATTCTTGAACATTGTCATTCATTTTCTTATGCATGGCATTTTGGGACATTGAAAACAGCAGCACAAATAGGTAGAAGCAATAGCATTGCCAACCAACGATGCTAAATGCGTTGTGAATGAGTTTGGGGGTGTTGCAATGGTATTTCATTAATTTGGTGCAAAATTCACTCATTTCGAGATAAAAGAATCAACATGTGCTTTCAAGTTAGAAGTGATTTTGGAGTGAAGTTCATGGCGCGCGCACACACACACACACAGTAGTTTAAAATGTGTTTTGACAAGTAGTGGAGGCATTGGGATGCAGTGTAGCATTGGGGTTTGAAAACCCGATTTTTAGTGAAAATAGATCAAAAATGAGTTTTCACGGGATTGAATATGTTCTCAAACAATTTTCACGTTGAACTACTTCATCATATTCATTTGAACTTGTTTTGTACGAAAATCGAGACAGTTGGGGCCGTCGATGGTAGAAAAGGGAAATTTTCCCAAAACACCAGTAAAGTGGCCACTTGGTGGTCTATGTGGCTGCAAGCATCAAGTCAGGGCTTGAATTGGCCCTGACTTCCATGCGGCCGCATGACATTGCTCCATGCGGTCGCATGGAACATACTTCAGCCCTGTTTTGTTGTTTTTAAAACAACACATCAACACACATCACACATCACACTAAACCGCACACGACCCACAACTCCTAGCACACGAAACCACTCACGACACCACCTAACTCGCACACACCATTTTTCTCAGATAACACCACAAATCACACACCACTTACAACTTCACCATATCATATTCACTATTATCCATTCAAGATAACAATGTATGTTCCCATTTCCTTGCCCTCGTTTTCAATATATTCTTTTCATTTAGTACTTGTTTGAATATTTTATGGAGGAGATAGGCATTAGGAGATGATGGTTTGTTGGTTTTTGAGTTGTATTTGAAAGAATTTTAGATTGGGTACGAGCATGGCATTGAAGAATAGTTGAACCAAACTTATGCCTCCAATGTGTTTGATAAAATGCTTAAGTGACAATTTATGTGAAAAATGTTTCTTTTTGAATTTGACATTGTTCACATGCATTTTAGATTGTGTTTTGTGTTGATTGTCCATACCAAATGCCTTTGCACATACGAAGATCAAAATGGAAGACACATAGGCACAACATGGAAAGGCACACGGCACGTCCCTCACTTCGTCCCTCGATTTTCTAGCCTATATGACATTCGTTTGATCTCAATTTTGGATATGCGTTAGACTACTATACCTACTTTTATACGCCTGGAGGTTGTTCGGGAAGTTTTCAACTTTTCTTGACGATGTCCGAAGGCGAACTTTTTAGTTGAATATGCGTATAATTGTTACATTTTCCCTCTTTTTGCCATGTTATTGGGTTTTTTGAGCTACATTTTGACATTTCTTGTATGTTATCCATCTTCATGATATATTTTGTCACGCATAGTATTGTTACATCATTTATCTTTGTTTGGAACCTTCACTTTCATTTTTGCATCACATATGACTTACATGTTTCAATTTTCTTTGTGTTGCAGAATGCCTCCTCAATGTGCATTGAAAAGAAAAGAAAAGGTTGACTCCACTTAGGGTACAACCCGAACACAGACACTTGAAGGGGGTATGAGGTAATTCCTGAACAACGAGGCTCGTGTCAAATACTCCAAAGTAATTTCTCATTGGGCAATCAACCCGGATCGACTGGTTAAACTTGATGAGTTCCCGAGTTTTGAATTAATCAATTTGGTTGAGAACTGTGGCTGGGAGAAATTGGTAGAGAGATCGCACCCTGTTTATGAAGGTCTGGTCCAAGAATTCTACTCTAACTTTAACAGTAAACTTAACACACCCGGATCTGAGCATCAGCACTAGACATGGGTTCGAGACAAATGGATTATGATTTCGCCCGAGGTCATTTATGATTATTACCAACTATCATGGAACAATGTGGTTCCAATCTCGGGTGACTTCCATTGGCATGAAGTGGCAGAAGTGCTGCTCGAGCGTGAAAATGCATGGCCACTACAAACAGCTGAATGACATCAAATAGAGCTCACACCTTCTATTGCTATCATGTGTCTCTTCATCTGCCACAATATCGAGCCAACGTCATACCGTACCGCATTTTAGAATCCTAAGGCTGGTTTTCTCTATCATTTGGTTCGAGGACACAAGATTGATCTTGCTACCTTCATCTACGAGCAGATCCTTGCATTGGGAGTTTGGGATGACCGCCACAGCTCTTTGATATTTCCGAGTTTAATTAATGTATCTATAAGATCTCAGGCATCACTATCCCACCAGGGGAACTCCTCGAGAATCATGCCCTGTTTATCAAGCGCAGCACATTAAAGATACGGGAGAGGGGTTGGGTGAATCACAGAGAGAAGTTGGCACGAGAGCAGCAAAGACAGCAGCAAGCTGTAAACGGGCAAGATGATACAGATATCGAGTTACCTCAGACACATCCACCACCGCAGGACATCGACACATAGTTGTTGAGACAGATATTTACTACCATGATCGGCTCCAGCAGGGACATTTAGATGTCTTTAGTAGGCCTTTGGGGCCATGAGCACTGAAATGCAGACGATGCAGAATGATTTGTAGAGATTCGGACACTTCATTTCGACTGCTAATAGGTAGTCCCTCGTCGCTTGAAAGGAAATAGAAACGATGAATGGGAGGTTAAGTATGTATGTCGATCGAGTAGACGAGATTCAATTGCGAGCGAATGAGACATGGGATCGGATGGCAGCATTGAGACAGAAGTTAGAGATCAGACTACTGTCATTCGAGGTCTTCAGACCGAGCTATCTCAACAGTCTGTGTTGATGCAATATATCTTGGCACAGTTACCTCCACCACCTAAAGACGGCACTGCGGGTCCTAGTTTCCACCACCACCTCCATATTGATCAGGGGAGTACCAGTTACTCTATGTGCTTTTCATCGATTACTTTCCTTAATTATGCTTTTTTAATTTCTATTGTATTCCAACATTGAGGGCAATGTTATGTTTCAGTTTGGGGTGGCATAATCTTCCATCAATAGCTGTGTTAATTTACTGATTTCTGTGTGTTTGTTGAGTGAATTTTTTTTTTTTTTTTGAATTTTGTTTTATGCAGTTTTCATTTGTGTTAATTTCACAAACGGTCACTGAAGTTACGTCAAAATCAAAAAATGGTCAATAAAATTTAAAACTTGCATTAACGGTTACTGAAATATCATCCGGATTCAGTAATAGTCACTGAAAGACCATTTTCATTTTAATTGGAACTTAATGGACCAAAATAGTTGAAACTTGAACCTTAAGGACTTAAATCGCAAATTCGACAATAAAACCAAAAAATAATTAAATTTAAAAACAAAAAATAAAAATAAAAAAACCAAAACAACTCACCTAATCCCCAATTTAGACAAAATCAAGAGCTATGCATTTTGTATTTTTTGTTCATAGTTTGTGCATGCCAGTTTATTGGATGGCCCCCCAATCTTTGTTCAAATATTAGACAAAAACAAGAGCTGCACAGTTTGTATTAATAGTTCATATTTTTTGCATGTCAGTTTGTTTGATGACCCTAGATTTCATGTGTATATATGGTAATGGTATCTTCTTCTTTAAAAATATCTTCTTCTTTTTTTTTTCACTGCAACAATCACAACGGTGATGGCCAAGCTCAAACCATTCGGTATGTTTCACACCATAGCTATTGTTACGGGAGTTGGCCTACGGCGACATGCTCAAGGTCTTGAATACATAATACTAAGCGTGGAGTGTTGGGACACGCTTCTGGTTGGCCTCAAGTGTATTCTTGGTTATTAAATCACTAAGATCTAATGGATTTATGGAATGCAATTGCTCGTAAATATGTCCTCTATGTGACTTTTTATATCATAAATGTTTATCAGGTGCATCCTTGGTTTTATTTGACTTCCAATTCCCCTATTTACTTACACTATTTTATTCATCTAAAAAGAAATTGGTCACAACATCTCCAATATTTACTTACATTTGCATTTTTGGTTATTTTATCTTAACATTGGGTATACACACATGATTTTTTCCATTTGAACTTTTAGGATGATTATATTGAAACAATCTATTTTCTTTTTAATAACACCAAATTTTAGTTGGAATAAAAAATTATTTGTTTCTTATTTTCGCACTTATATTAATTTTTTATTAACTAGCACATCTTGTATCTTATAACAGTTTCCGCCCAAATTCTATTAGCACGGAAAAATATTTTGTCGAAATTTTATAATTATTGTTTATCTTGCTTATTTAAAATATGAAGACACAAATAAGCTTTTCTTATTCTATGCAAACAGATTTACTTTACTCCGTTAGGAACGAGAAGTATTAATTAAAAAGAATTTAAACAAAAACAAAATGAATAAAGTCGAGGATATAAGTGCGAAAATAAGTAAACATTGAAGATCTTCATTACAATAAAAATAGTGTAATTAACAAAAATATGGTGTAAGTATAATTAACCTAACTTTTAACTTGTACGAAAAAAATTAGGTTAAAAGACTATCATAGCTCGTAGTCAATAAATATATCAATAAAATAAGAAGAACAAACAAATCTATTCTTTTTCATCTTCCACTCTTGTTATGAATGTACTCATACTTCAATGAATTAAGCTTCATGGTTTAACACGGCTAGGAAATTAATAGGATTTTGCCTGTTTAATGTTAATTAAGAATTGTGGTTTCTGATTAAAAAGCTAATTTTTTTTGAAAAAGAAAAAGAGGTATTGATTACTGATTTTTAATTAGACATAAATAATACTCTAATAAATATCATCATTGTAAACCTACCGTTATTTTTCGAATCATGTTACTACAGTTATCGAATATTGATAAATATTTCGTACGAAGACGGTGTTTTTGAAAATTATACAAGACAATATAAGACATACTTCACTAGAAATTGTAATATTGAAGAAATTGACAAATAAGACAATGATGAATTGATACAAGAATTGAAATCAAGGGAAATAACTGTACTCTTTTCCTTTGGATTTTCTCGACAAGATTTTAATAAGGCAGATATTTTGTAATGTATCACTCAAGGAGGAGTGTTGTAAATAGTATGTTCATTAGTGAAAGAAAACTGTATTCCTGCAGCCCTATAAATAATTATCATTATATACTTAATAATTCCCTATAAACATGGGGCTTTGGTTCTTAAGTCTTAACAATACACAAAATTTTATTGACTTCTCTCTTTTGTTCTCTTTTTTTTTTTTCTCTAGTTTATAACAAAGGAGGGTTTATTATTTTAATACTTCATAAATACATGTAATTCAAACAACCATCTAAACTTGTACAAAGAATTCATATGGACAACTCAAATTCATTATCATCTCCTAATAATTTCAAAAATAAACTATCACGTATGAAAAATTTGACATCCCATAATGAAAACATAAATACTCATAAATTAATGAAATCTAATGGTAGAAAACAAACTCATTAAAGAATATGTTTCAAGGCATGCAAGGGAATTAAGAGACAAATAGAAAAAGAGGAAATGACAAATAGTAATATTTTGCATCCCAATTTAGATAAAATCAAGAGCTACGCAGTTTGTATTATTTGTTCAAATATTTTGTGCATATCTTGTGCATACCAATTTATTTGATGACCCTGGCTTTGTGCATGCCAGTTTATTGGATGGCCTCCAATCTTTGTTCAAATATTAGAGAGAAAAAA
>CAIGRF010132312.1:27831-40625 GCA_903798235.1 Fraxinus ornus | reverse complement strand
TTGGATGAATTTTCAAAAAAATTGATTTTTTCATTTTTATATATTTTTTCACCGGTCCGGTTTGGTTTTAAACCGCAATTAAAATTCTCAAACCCAAACCAAACCGTTTTTGGTTCAAAACCATTTCGACGGGTCCACGTGACACCAAGCCAACGATTTCTAAATTAAGATTTCGGTTCGATTTTTCGATTTGACGATTTTTGCTTACAGCTCTACTTTTTAGAACATCGAAAATATGTCAAGAATCGACCACCTTAGAAATGAGAAACTATAATATAGCTGTACGATCATTGTTGACAAAAAAGTGTCAAATTTTCGATAAATAAACAAAATTAAAATGTTGAATAATTTTCCATTAACATTTCTAATTTTTTAATATCACAAAACTGTACAATATCGTTAAATTTTTTTACAAACTCAAAATCATTTACACCAGAAGTAAAATTAAATAGAAAATCTATACGATTAACATCACCATCTCTGATTCTGGATACAATTATTGAACAATCAATCGCCTGGAGCAGATGGAGCAGTATAATTTCCGCTTGGTCTTGAAATAAAGCGGCACAAAGCAGAACCTCCAATTGCTCTCCACGTCCATGGCTTGAACCATACCGCCGCAGTAAGGACACGCCCCCGGTGCCGGTTGCCTACTGATTACTCTCTGATCCTCGTCACAAACAAAAACCAAACACATCTTCTCCGATCGATTTCTTGGTATTCTCTCAGCTTTCGATACTGAATTGGTAAGATCAGAATAATTTTATCTGTTTTTCAGATTATGCGGATGATGTATAGCTGTTTATATATTATAGAGAGGATTGTTGATTTGGGGCGGTGAAGAGAATGGGATTCTAGAATTGACTAGTATGATCTAGATATAGGAATTTCTGATATTTGGTCTTAAGATTTGGAATAGTCCAAATAAATTCTATGGCTACGATGTGTACGCGGATTGCACCGTAGATGCAGTTTTTAAATTGACGTGTAAAACTCATAAAATAAAATTATTATGGGAGAAACGCGTGATCTTAAATATTGAAAAAGATAGTAATGGCAAAATATCCCAATCCGGCCCGCGTGGTACCCTCCTCCCATTGAGAATTCATTGGAGGAGAGAGAAATACGGTCTACGATTTGAACTGGATGGGTGATAGGGAGGATCCATGTCATCGCACCTCATTGACATATCTAGCCCCTGTTTGGTGGCGTTTCTTTGTGGATTTTTTGTATTTTTCCTATCGTTATACTGTGTAAAAAGGAAGCAGTCGCAATTGTTGAACAAAATGAAGCATTCACAATTTTTTAAATTTGCATTACCGGAAATGTCCTCTTTAACATTTCATAATTTTTTTAATTTTAAGTTTTTGGCCCATATTAATATATTTAGGGAGCCGTAATTTTCATCCACCATTTTTATATATTTATTAAATTTCTATGAAAATTTTTAAAAAAATGTATTCATTCATATTACACCTAACTTTATCCTCATTAAATTAATTCATTTAAACAATATATATTAATACCACTTTTATATATATACTATTCCATTCTAAATCTATTCATATTAAATTTTATAATCTTTAATAAAATACTATACTCATTCTCATTGCTAGGGCTTGACAAAAATTAATTCAAATCGCTCAACCAACCCAACTCAAATCGATCGATTCAGAGAAGTTTTTAAGTTCAATTGGATTGGGTTGGATTGAAAATCAAATTTGATGTCGGACTGAGTTGGGTCTTGGGTTATCAATCAAAATCCAACCCAACCCAACTCAACCCAACCCCGATGAATTAAAAAATTAATACTTAAAATGAAAAAAACTTAAATAGATACAATAGTGAAGACAAGAGAAGGGCTTAGAATGTTAAATGCACTTTTTTTTTTTTTTTTTAAACATAGGCTCACTAACATGAATACTATGTACAAATGCAAAATTATTTGACGATAAACTAAAACATAAGGATAAGTGATGCAATGAATGAATTCCGTAAAAGTTGTAAATAAGAAAATGCTCCATAATTTCAAACTTATGTATACATTAATTTTAAAAACAACGTAGATTTTCAAATAATTTCAAACTTTAAAAAATTGTCAGAATTCAATAAAAATATAATCGGATCCAATTTAAACTGGGTCTAAGGCTAAACCAATCAAACCAACCCAAGCTCGATCGGTTTAGGTTGGGTTTAAATCAATAATTGGGTTGGGTTGGATAAAAAAATTGATCCAACACATGCCAACCTATGCCCATCTTACTCGTTACATTCCAACATTGCGCTTATTAAATTCATTCACTAAACACTATTTATCCACAAAATTTAACCAAAAATAAAGTAATTATAAAAATAAGAGAACATTTATAATGTTATCCAACCTGGAAACGATCAAGGCTAATATTGATTTTTTTTTTATGGGACAAAATGTTAATTTTTTGATATAATTAGGTAAAATTAAAATGTGAGAATTTTTGAACTATTTATTTCAAACACGATAATAATAAGAAAGCAAAGATGATTAATAATTTAAAACGAAAACTTATTTATTAATTAGAGTTGATACAGTTTATATCATGAAATATTGATTAAAGATTTAATATATATAAATTAATAAATAAGTTTATTAATTTATTAAGATATGAAATACTATGTCTGTATATAATTGATCTAATGATGTCTCTTCCATTTTTCTGTATAACCAATAGGCCTAACTATCAAAGATCAACCAACAATCACACAGTATGGTGCAAGAAATTAAAGAACTCGAAGAATTTGTTTGTACCCGAAATCTTGAGGTTCAGCCAAAAAATCATAGTCCGAGTTGAGCGTCCAGAAAGGACATATAGCTCAGGGCAAGAAGTATTAATAAAAGGTTTAAAATATAGATTAATACAAATGAACGGTGAATAAGTGAGTTATACGTGTGAATGTTTCGAAATGTCCTGATAAAAAGTAGTTTGAGTGTTTATAAACACGAGCAAAATATTGGCAAAAATTTATTGCAGAAAAGTTTGCACCACATATTCCAATTTTTGGCTATCTATTTCAAATACCCAATGTATAACTTCTCACAATACACAAATGAACCATGCCAAACACCAAGAGAAACCAGAAACATCTTCCTGCACAACTAGTGCTGCATTAGTTACATTGTCCACTTTTTACCGCACACAAGATTCAATATTTCATTCCAATAATTTTGCTATCAGCTAGCTAGAGCTTGAATGACTGATCATAACAATAGATGGATGCAGACCTTTTTTTGCCAGTTTTAGCTAACACACGTCTTAAGTGGGATCCACGCTATGTAGAGAAAATATTCGTGTTAAACTCGACAAAGTTACTGTAACTCATCAGTAGACAGTAATCATCCTCTTCAACAAATCCTTCATGTCAGATGGTTTCAATTTTTTATCAAAAGTTTAAGCGATTTCAAATGGTTTTGCTGCATCTAATGAAGATATATTTCAGTGTGGTATCTCCTCAAATTTCTGAGGCAATATCAGAAAATATAAGCTTTCTAAGTCTTGTTTATAACATCCAAATGAAGGCTACCTTCAGTCTTCTGTTCACATAAGATAGACAGTTTAACCCTTAAGAATCATATGAATTTGGTGCAAATCTGCTAAAGATGGAGACAGAGAGGAACTGCAAATATTGCTTTATACAAAACCACAAGATTAGAAAAATGAAATTGTAGGTTGGGCCATTATGACATTATAGATGCTTGACTGGACAAACATGACTAAAGAAGAAAAAGAAGTTAGAAGTTTATCTGTTATCAGTTATGATATGCAGTTCTATCCGTACATACTTAACCTTATAGGTTGTTTTCACTTTTCACTTGGGCTCCTGCAAGGATATGACAGTTTCAAAGGCCCCGGCAAGTGCTTTCACCTTATTTTTCCTCTGCTCGCGAAGCTTGCTTGCAGTCTCCTCAATTACATCATTCGAAACAGAGGAATCCCTCTTCTTTTCACTGTCTTCTTGGTTCGACTCCTCATTGTAAATCTCTGGCTTCACTTCCTCAACTACTACTTTTATTTCTTGTTCCTCAGAATCAATACTTTCACTTCCATCCAATGCTTTTGCTTCTTCCTTATCTTCAATTTCTGCTTTTGAATTGTCTGCAAGAATTTCATCAGATTCTGTGTGATTGTTTCCATCGACAATGTGTTCTTCTAATTCCTGCTGGTTTCCTGTCGTTGTTTCAATCTTCGGTTTGTCTTCTGTTAATTCATTCATCTCAACTTCAAGGGATACATCTGGCTGTTCTGGAACCGTATGCGACGCAATAGTCACAACATCCTCATCCGGGATGTTCTCTGGTTCAGCCTGCCTTGTAATACTTATAGGTTCCTTGTCTTCCACTACTAAAATCTCATGTCCCAACTCATGCACTGTCTCTTCATATTTAGCATCAGTAACTGAAGATTCTTGTTCATCTTGTCCTATTTCAACTTGTAATGCATCAGAGTTATCAGGGCTAGTGACTTTTACCTTTTGCAGTGTCTTGTTTCTTATTGCTATGGCTGCCCTTCTTGGTAGCACTCAGAGGTCTAGCAATAAAAGAGCGTTTTCCGACATCCTTTGTTGGCGTCTTTAACAACTTACCCGGGATAGATTTATGCGAAGTCATGGTCGTTTTACTCGAAAACGAGGAAGATCGAAGAGTAGGACTGGGGGAAACTCGTGTTTTTTGAGTACGGGAAGGGGACGGAGGCATGTCAAAGGATCTTCTTCTTGTGAGGTTAGGCTTGATGGCTTTGTCAGTCGAAGCCAGTTTTTTGCCAAGCTGTTTAGAAGCATCAAGACCTGAACTTATTGTAGGCTTGAGATAATTTGGAACTTGTTTATCTAATGCAGTTTTATCAGGAGAGCTTGGTTTTGAGTTGGGAGTTTTTTGGGGGTATGAAGGGGAAATTCCCCTTTTCTCCTTTCCAGCATCAGTCTCTCTAATTCTTGTTGCCATTTGTATGTGAATGGCAGTTTCTTTACAGCCTGCATTTAAAAACATATTTGTAACATAAATAATCACATTTGGTTCGAATTCGAATCTCTCCTCACCCACAATCGCTGCATTTAAAAACACATTTGTAACATAAATAATTACATTTGGTTCGAATTCGAATCTCTCCTCACCCACAATCGCTAATGGCATGATCTTCTATGTATCTCTTTTCGTTCTGTCGTGTGCAGGGGCAGACAGAGGCCATTTTTCTTGTGGGGTCAAAAGTAAGAATTCAAAGATATTTAGGTTAAAAAAAAAACCTCAAAGGAAAACTCAAAAAATAAATAAATTTGTGGGGTCACATGACCCCATGTGGGTCCGCCCCTGGTCGTGTGGCTTATGTTTTTACGTATAAAATTCAGACAAAGTGACTCTGCCTACATGTACTACGATGTTAGAGGAGACATCCATATTTTCCCCTAAAAATCTTTAAGCTATTCAACTAACCCTTTTTCTTTAACCATCTATGAATACAAAAATGAAATGAGCTACGATTATGAATTAGTAATCCATCTATCGACTCTCTGTAATTATATGTTCATATCTTATCAATTTAAATATTGCATTAAACACAAACCAAAAATTTTATAGAACAAGAAATTAAATTTCTGAAAATCTGGAGAGAGAGAGAGAGAGAGAGAGAGAGAGAGAGAGATATGACCTTGTATAAAGCAAAATGATGAAAGCTTTTTTGCTTTGAAAGTTGATGAATGGGAAAATAAAAGATTATTAGTAGCCAAATATGGGTATTTGTTATATGAGCGGAAATGATGCACAGCCATAGGTGCCATTGGCCTTCTCGAGCCACATGTATGTGTATGTATGTAAAAGTCGATTAACTTATTATGTTCACTTCGATTTGTAAGAGTGTTTTTAAGAAATTCTCTAAATACAAATTTTTATTTTATTTTAAAGGGTTAATGCTTAAAAGTAAATTTCAAGAGACTCTTCATTTTAAAATAGAGAATATGTTTGACTATTCAAATTTTTAGAGTCAAAACTAACTATCTATTCTTAGAGTACTCTACTTATTAAACTATTCAACACACATTTAAATTGATTGATCATTGACATATAAAAAAATATGTTAGATAAATTATGAGAAGAAATTAATACATATTTCTTGAGAAAAGCAAAATGAAGAGCCAAAATAGAGAGCATTATTTAAGTGTATAAATTTTTTGACTATTTAGATTTATAGATGCTCTATATAATGCATAAAATGTTCTTTATAAATAAAGAGTTCATTACATTGAACTTACTACTTTGAGTCTAGAATGAATATCTAAAAATGGTCTAAGTTCCGAGTAAGCGTAGAAATATTTAGCTCTTGTTTAGTCCATTTTTTTATAATTCATTTTTAAACTTATTTTTAGTTGCACATTTTATCAACATTCCGCTCACACATTTATCAATTTATATCAAAATTTACTATAAATATGATTTTATGCAAAATCATTTCGGGGGCTTAGTCTGAATAGATGTCAATGTTTAAAATTTTAGTTGGTAAAAAAAAACCCATCAATCTTACCCATTGTTTGCCCTCATTAAAATTTTCTCTTTCTTAATTTTAACCACACATTCTCCAAATAAAATAATATTATATACAAATCTAGAACTTTTCATTATTTTTTAACTACACATTCTCTCATCAATCACTATACCAAGATTTATAAATTCTCCAAAATGGGGGCCAAACAATGACTTAATATGTAAATCATACTACGTTAGCAAATGATGCAAGCGCACATTCTACTTGATAGTTGATTCCCATTTCTAAGAACAAAATGGTAAGCATCATCGCCTACATTGAAAAGAAAAGAAAACATAAGAACATGAGCAATTGGTGTAAGGTAAAATCCAACCCCAATCTTTGAATAGCTTGACGAGCATTTGACTCAGCTATATCAATCTATGAATCATTATTTTTTGTGAGCATAACATCCTTCTAAAGGATTATGGCCTCGACCTCTTCTTATGAGGTAAAACCTCCGTTAAAAACAATCGTGCTCTGTTGCTATTAAACAGGTCCCAAATACACAAAGTACTACAGAATATAAAAGAACACAAGAGATTTTTTGCCCTTAGACCCGGATGTTCACCGAAATTTGGGCTAATCACCAGTTGAGCATACACCGAAGTGAGTATCGCTCCAATCCACTAAAAACCAGCAAAAATCAACACAAGTTTCACAATACAAAGATCCACAAAGGATTATGCCCTTAGACCTAATTATTTCTCTCAAGAAACCTTCAAACCGATTACACAAAGTAACCAAAGGTTACTGCTCACAACAAAGAACAGATTCACCACAACCACGCCTTAATCAACACTAGATCTCATCAAGAACACCTAGAGAATAGAGATTACAAGGCAAAAATCAAAGGTTTTCAGAAAGAATACAGAGAGAGCAAGAGAAGAGAAAACCTTAGAATAATCTCGAAGCCAAGATGCAAATGAACGGGTTAAGCCAATAATACAAACAATCAGAAGCATCCAACGGTCACAGTCATTCCACATGGCATCATCTTAGCCTTCAAAACACAATGAAATGGGCTGCTGGGTTGCATTCAAATTGGGTTGGACTCATTATTAATTGGGCTGCATCATAGGGCCATCAATAGGTTTTCAGTTTGGGCTACATCATTGGACACAAAATGGTTAAGCACCCAATATTTAACAATCTCCACATTGCTTGACATTTTGGGTTTCACAGCAAANTTTATACAAATGAAGTATTTTCGTCCTCATGTCTGCTGTATTACGTTTAGTTGAAAACTTTTCAAATTTTATGATTTTCTTTTCAAAGATATCTCTTATAAAATGAAACTTAACATCTATATATTTGGTTATATCATGAAAAACAAGATTTCTACTAAGATGTATAGCAAATTGATTGTCTGAAAATATAACAGCATTATTACTAGAAAAAACCAATTTCATCGTACAAGTTTTTCTGCCAAATACCTTCCTTTACTACATTAGTGGCTGCAATATATTCAGCCTCTGTTGAAGAAAAGGCTACAATCTTTTGCAGTTGTGATTTTCAGCTTATGCAGGTATCATTAAAGTAAAAACATATGCAGAAGTAGATTTCTTATTATCATAGTTACCTGCAAAATCTAAATCAACAAAGCCTTTCTGTTTAATTCTAGTTTTACTCTTATTGAACATAAGCCCTAAGTTAGAAGTTCCTTTTAAGTACAATAACAATCATTTCATGGCTTCCCAATGATATTCAACTCGATTACTTATATATCTACTCAAAACACTTATAGCACAAACAAGATCAGGTCTAGTACAAACAATTATATACATAACAGAGCCAACAACATTTGCATAAGAAACATTCACCATCCCATTCTTCTCAATTTCAGTTTTAGAACATTGTTCTACTGAGAATTTAAAGTGACTGTCAAGAGGTGAAGTGACATTTTTAGCATTTTTCATAGAAAATCTACATAGTATTTTTGAAATATAAGATGCCAAGAGGTGAAGTGACATTTTTAGCGTTTTTCATAGAAAATCTACATAGTATTTTTGAAATATAAGACTATTGAGTAAGAAACAGATTATGGTCACTTCTATTTCTTCTAATTTCAATTCCTAGAATCCTCTTAGCTTCTCCTAAGTTTTTCATTTCAAATTCATGTTTTAATTTTTGCTTAATGATGTTAATTTCATTCATATCACACCCAACAAGTAAAATATCATCAACATATAGCAAATATAATAAGAATCAGAACCTCCATTACCATTATAGTAAAAATATGGATCATATTCACTTCTATTGAAATCAAGTCCTTTTATAAATGTATCAAACATGATATACCATTGCATGTGGACTTGTTTCAAACCATAAAGAGATTTTTGTAAAAGATACACATAGTTCTCGTTTCCTTTTGTATAAAACCTTTAGGTTGAGTCATAAATTTTCTCATCCAAATTTTCACGTAGAAAAACAATTTCAACATCTAACTGTTCTAATTCAAAATCAAATTGTGAAACAATAGAAAGTAAGACTCTTATAGAGGTGTATTTGACTACATGATAAAAAAATTCATTGTAGTCAATTCTCTCTCTTTAGTTAAAGCCCTTAGCAACTAATTTGGCATTAAATCTTACATTCTCACCTTTTGAATCACCTTCTTTTATCTTATAAATCCATTTGCAATCAATAACCCTTTCCCATTTGGGTTTATTCACTAAAACTCAAGTCTTATTTTTAACTAAGGAAAGCATTTCATCTTTCATAGCAGCAAGCCATAAACTTGCATGTTTTCCCTCAATGACCTCTTCATAAGAATTTGGCTCATTATCCAAAAAAACTCTGGACATTCAAAGCTGTAACAAATTCAGAATCATTGTATCTTAATGGTGGTCTTATCTTTCTTCTAACTCTATCCCTTACAAGGTAATAGTTTCCTAAAGAATTTTCAGGTTGATCAAGTTCGGGTTCATTTACAGGTTCTGGCTCAATTTCATGTTCAGGTTCATTATTTAGTTCGTGACAAAGCTCCACCTCAAATTGATCATCATTTCTAGATTTTAAATCTTTCTGAAAAAGTTTAGATTCTATAACGGTTTTGTTTTGATTAGTTTCAGTTGTTGCTACCCTCTTTTTCTTTAATGCAAGGCATATCCAACTCATTAAAGATGACATTCTTTCTTATATTTTAAGGATTTTGTAGGACACTTACTTATAAGAAATGAGGCAGTTTTAACTGCTTCTCTCCAGAATAATTTTGGTAGGCTTGAACTTATCAGCATGCATCTAACCTATTCTAACAAAGTCTTATTCATTCTTTCTGCAAGCCCATTCTGTTGTAGAGTATAGGTTACAGTCCTATGTCTAAGAATCCCACTAGTTTTGCAGAAACTATCAAACTCTTCATTGCAAAATTTAAGTCCATTATCAGTTATAAGTGTTTTAACACTTTTAATAACTTAATTTTCAATAAATGTTTTTCATTCTACAAATTTTTTGAAGGTGTCAGATTTGTTTTTCAAAAGAATGACCCAACTTTTCTTTGAAAAATCATCAATAATAAGCAAGAAGTATTTAAAACCAAAGCGTAGACAGTAGCTAGTCCCCACATATCAGCGTGCAAATAATCAAGAATAGATTTTGATTTATGAATGCCTATAGCAAAATGTAATTTCTTTTTATCATTTCATTACCCAAAAGACCTTGTTTCTTAAGAATGTACAAATTCTTATCACTAATATATCCAAGTCTTTTGTGCCAAAGTTTGAATTTATCAGACTGAGAGATTGTTGCAGCAAAAGGTTTATTCTGTAAAGTTAAATATTTCAAAGTATAAATCCCATTGGATTTTTCAACATAAGTGACTTTTGCAAAATCCTTTTGAAATGTTAATGTAAAGGAAATTGATTCTTGAAGAAGTAGAATTGGACAACCTTAGCAAATCAGAAAATTTGTTGCAAGCTGGAGCCTTTTACCGGTTTCCAACTGAGTTAGTTGGAATATTTCAACCAACTGGAGCCTTAGTTGTTAGGTGGTAGTTAATAGCTGAAATGACTCTTGTATTGGGTCTATAAATAGCTTGGCTAGGTGATAGAAAAGGGAGTCTCTCGAGAGTGAAAAAAGAGAAGAGAAAGTGAGATAGATTAGAGGGAGGAACTCTGATAAATCTGGTATTAAACTTTCTGGTGATTTCTGGTTTTGTAAGTCAAGTTAGTCTCGGGTTAATAAAGGCTGAGGAAGAGGTTTTCTTCTTGTTTAAATCCATTCTCAGCATTTAATTCTTCCTGTTAAATCGTTTTCTTGAAGTTTGTTGGTTCAACACCGTTTTTATTGTATTTGTGCAAATACGGTAAGAGTAAGGCAAATCCGGTTAGCTAATGTTAAATCCGGTAAGCTAGAAATTGGACATTTTGTTCTTCTCCTATTGGTGCATATTTGATTACTGGAATTCTTGATTAATTCCAAAGTTAAGGTAGCCTTCAAAAACCTAACAGTTAAAATACCTTTATTTATGATGATATTAAAATCTTCATCATCAAGAGTACCTAAAGAGATTAAATTCCTCTTTAGATCAAGAATGTATCCGGTCTTATTCAAAATCAAAAAATTCCCATTTTCTAGTTTTAAAACAATTTTACCAATTTCTTTTATTTTGCAAGAAAAGTCATTTTCCAATATTACCCATCATCCATTTATTTCAAGAAAATCAGTGAAATATTCTTTATAAGGTGTCATATGAAAGGTACACCCAGAATTAAGAATCCATTCAGTCTTAGTTGATGATGACAGGTCATATCAACCTATCCATCAGAAGCTGCAGCTTCTTCATAAGTTATAGCAGCTTCACCTTCAACTTTATTAGCATTTTTCAGTTAATCAATTCTCTTGTTACAATCTTTTATAAAATGACCCAATTTTCCATAAAAATAACATTTCTTTCCTTTACCCTTATTATTATTCTTATTGAATTTGGTTTTTGCCACTTTTGAAATTTTCAGAATATTCTTTATGTTTTTCAAAACTTTTGTTTAAAGGATTGTTATTGTATCTTTTGAAAAAAATATTTCCTTTCACATTGTAACCAACTCCTTGAGAATGTTCTTAACTCTCTTTTAAATTCAAGTTCCTTGTTCCTTAAGGAAGAAACAATAACATCAACAGTAATAGAAGTTCTTCCATATTCAAGGGCATTTTTCAAATCTTTATATTTTTCAAGTAAGGATGGTAATAAAGCTACATATTTTTTATCATTAGAAAGTGATTTGCCACTATTGGTGAGATCTTGAGAAAGCTTATTAAATCTATGAAGATTAGTTTCAAGATCATAGTTGGGATCAAACTTAAAACTAAAAAATTGTTTCCACATGTAACATTTATTGAGAAGTGTCTTAGTTTTGTAAAGAGACTCAAGCTTTGTCCAAATTTCAGCTGCAATCTCAGTCTCTCCTATTTCTCTAATGACACTATCAGATAAATGTAAAAAATAGTGTTCCATGCAGTTTCACCTTGTTCAGTTTTTTATTATCAACCACTTCTTTCCCCCAAGATTCATCAAGGGCTTCGGTACATCTAAAATATATTAACAGAGCTTTCATTTTCTTACTCCAAAGGGTAAAGTCTCCTTTTCCATTCCAAATATCAACATCAACTTTGGTATTACCCATTCCAAAGTATGATGCACCAAAAGCAGAGAATAACAGAACTAACTAATGTACACACAGAGAGTGATAAGATGTAGAAAAAAATTAATTTCACGCAAGTGTACACAGTTAAAGTATCAGAGAGGCAGATAACACAAATAATAACCCAGACAACAGAATATGCAACTTTCGAAAATAAGAGCTCAAAGTAATCTTGAAGAAACTGTTAATCTCAGTCTTCCGAGATTCTAGGGTTTTCAAAAGAAACCTTAGACAAAGGAATGGGTCAAGCCAATAATACAAACAGTCAGAAGCATCCAACGATCACAGCCATTCCACATGGCATCATCTCAACCTTCAAGACACAATGAAATGGGCTGTCGGGTTGCGTTCAGATTGGGCTGGACTCATTATTAATTTGGGGTGCATCATAGGGCCATCAATAGGTTTTCAATTTAGGCTAAACCATTGGGCCCAAAATGGTTAAGCACCCAATATTTAAGAGAAAAATTCATAACTCAGGCTTTATTTATCACAAAATCAAAAATCAGGTCCCAAATTTTAGAATTGCAAAAATCAGGTTTTCCATTAATTAATTAATTATATTTTACAATTATGTTAAATTAAATATTTAATTGTAATATAATATAAT
>CAIGRF010132312.1:10255-25605 GCA_903798235.1 Fraxinus ornus | reverse complement strand
ATCCAACCACAACCACACATCACCAAAACCACAACAACCACCACAACATTCTGAAGCCACGACAACCACAACATTCCGATTCATCGACTGTAGCCACGACAACATCGTCGTGCACATCCAAAACCAGATCCAATCGACTGTAGTGCGCAGAGGGGACCGCTGTAATGGATTCTAGCGGCATTTTCTTCTCCCGGTATAGTGCGTAACAGTGTCACGGTGTAGCTGATCCTGGGTAGAGATCTTCGCAGCAGCGGCGGCGCTCTTGGGCAGAGGTCGCTCCTTTTGAGTTTGGCTTCATAGTGCCGTCGGAGCAGTGGAGACTACAGCTCGGAGTCGCGCGCGGCGCTTCTACTTCACCGGCACCGACTTCGTTGAGAGAGAGAGAGAGATGATTAAAATGATTTAGGGTTTGAAATTAGGTGGGGGTGAGTGTTTTGATGGGTGTTGAATTTGTGATATAATTATTAATATTAAAATATTAAATTTGTAATATAATTATTAGTATTAAAATATAAATTGTCACCTGATTTTTTATTAAAAATCTTTGCACTTGACTTTTGCACAGAGATCTTCAAATGTTGGAAATATGTAATTTTCGCAATATTTAATCGTGCTCTCTTTGCCTCAAACAACACCACCCACACCCAATAAGTTGCAGCCCATATGTGTTCAGTTTCAGATTCCAACATATTAATAAAACTTTAGACAATTTCCATCTATGTACGCATAACACTTCCCTTCCATCTATGTTAGAAACGAATTTGCTACAAGTTTTTAGGTTGGGGATGATGTTGCACCAATCTTCATAGATTAGGGACTACTTTGTAATTTCCTTAAACGCTTGCGCAAGCGCATAGCGAGGAATAGGGCCAAAAAGGGGCTATATCAAAAAACCAAACCCTATATCATACATTCAATTCAGATTTTCCATTTCATTTCACACTTTTCTGGAATCAAAACCCTATACCAAAGGATGCCGGGTTTGACATGCAACGCCTGCAACAAAGAATTCCAGGACGACGCCGACCAAAAAATCCATTACAAATCCGAATGGCATCGCTACAACCTCAAACGCAAGGTGGGTTTTTGAATCCTGGGCTCATTTTTAATTTAATATTATGATTTCTTGTTCATTGTTTATTTGGGCACTCGATAATTCAGTTTATAATTTTGATTTAGTAGCGTTTTAAGAATTATTTAGCGATTGAGTTTCACCTCGGGAATTAGGATTTATGTGAGTGGTAATTATTCTGCAGCTGCAGGAATGGGGTGGAGAGAAAAAAAATACTAGTTTGCATGGGAAAATTAGTAGGTTTTGTAAATTTTGGGTTGCTACATGTTCATTCTTTTGAAACATTTGAGCTTCTTGAAAACTTATTGTTGGGAAATTGTATAATAGGATAACAGTAGTTCTTTCTTTTCTGTCCATGTTTTGTTTCTTGGTGGGGGAGGGGAAGGCGAGGATTATAATTTTATTTTGTGTTTTATTTGTGGGCAAATTATGAGGGAATTTATATTGTAACACAAATAAAAATCAATGATAATTGAACTCTTTGATCTGGCTATTAACTTTTGATTTGAATCTCAACAGTATCCAAAGCAAAGCTTAATTTTTTACTATTGTTGATTGATTTGGATGATGTATTGTTGAATGAGGATTTTACACTTTCCGTTTAACATCTGGGGACGATCCATCTCCAATGCATTTGCTAAATGGTTGTTGTTCCCTTTGAGATGCAGTGTGCTTCATTGATTGCTATCAATACTCATTGTATATTAAGAAAAGATCCTAGTGGCTACAATATTACACCTATAGAGATGATAAAAGCAAGAACAAGATATTAATTTGAAGATCCTATTTTAACATGCGTGTAGGGGGCTACATTTAGAATACAGTAGCAATAGATGAGAAGTTAATCCACTCAAAACGGGAGCTTTAGTGTTGAAATTTTCTTTTGGTGGCTAAGATGCCTTCAGCTTGTTCCATCCTACCAGAGGAGAATTTATTATTGGTGATGTTGGGATAATTTTGTTGCTTTCCCTGAAAAACGTACGAACTTTCTTTTTCTTAATTATGTGTGCTTCTGTCTTTGCTGATTTGCTGAGTAAACTTGTTCTAGAATCTATTATATTTGTAGCTTTATATCCGATGCTGAATATGCATTGGAGATATCCTGGATCTTTATATATTTTTGGGAATTAAGTATGTTAATGAGTTGTTTGGCACAGTCTGATATATCAATTTTGAGATTCTGAATATTTCCTTCAATTACTGGATATTACATTTTTATTAACATGCGTTCTCTTTCTTGAATCAGGTTGCAGGTGTTCCTGGAGTAACTGAATCACTTTTTCTAGCAAGACAATCTGCTCTTGCAGAAGAGAAAAAGAAATTAGATGAAACCCCCTTGATGTATAGTTGTGGCCTTTGCGGGAAAGGATACCGAAGTTCCAAAGCTCATGCTCAGCATCTACAATCTAAAAGTCACTTGATGCGGTCTTCCAAAGGAACAAGCAACAATGAGGGGGCTACAATAATCAAGCCTCTTGTGCGTCGTGTTGCAAGAGAGTCTCCACATCATGTAGAGCAGGAAGTTGAAGAAAGTGAAGAGAGTGAAGAGAGTGAATGGGAAGTGGTGGATTCAGAGGACGAATTAGTTGGAGAAGCCACTGATTCTTTGACACAATTAAAAGTAAATGAGCATATCTCAAATGATGCTATGGATGAGGATGGCATGGACGATGACGAGGAATTGTTGGATGCGTCCTGTTGTTTCATGTGTGATTTACAACACGATACAATAGAGAGCTGCACAGTTCACATGCACAAACAGCACGGGTTTTTCATACCAGATGTTGAGTATCTGAAGGATCCTCGTGGGCTTCTAACATATCTTGGCCTCAAGGTAATAGCATTTTTCCTATGCAAAACTGAAGTTTTTGTGATAAAATATCTTCCTTTTTTTATTCACCTTCCACAACCTCTGTTTCTTTTTATTTGTGCATGTGTTTTTTACATAAATGCTTCAGGCTTCATTTTCTCTGTTTAATTTTTTCAGGTCAAGAGAGATTTTATGTGTTTATACTGCAATGACAGATGTCACCCTTTCAGTAGCTTAGAGGCAGTTCGGAAGCATATGGAGGCAAAAAGTCATTGCAAGGTGCATTATGGGGATGGTAGTGAAGATGAAGAAGCAGAATTGGAGGAATTTTATGATTACAGTAGCAGGTTATTGTTTTTTAGTTCAGTTCTATCCTAATCTGATAATTTTTAGTGTATGTTTGGCGAAGCTTTCAAACATCATTTTTAACCACACGTTCCTTAGAACCACCACTTTTATTACCTTTTAATAAAACGAAAAAAACTAATCATTATGGTTGCCAGTGTGAGTAACCTGGAAGCTTTTTTTCTTTTTGGTACAGTTATGTGGATACAGATGGGAAGCGGCTAATTGCAGTCGATGATACGAGCAACAATGTTGAACTTGGTAGTGGTGGCTCTGAGCTCGTTATAACCAGAAGAAATGATGGTGCAATATCAACCAGAATGCTTGGATCAAGGGAGTATTTAAGATACTACCGTCAGAAACCGCGCCCAACACCTGCAAATAATACTGCAATCACTGCTGCACTAGCCTCAAGGTACATAAGCACTTGTCTCTCAGAAGAGTTTTGAGTCTCTTAATAAGGCCCCTAGTTCTCCACCCCTGACCCCCTTCACTTTTCATCTCTGGCGTGACTCAATAAGAATGTGTTCTCTTCTTCAGGTATAAGAGCATGGGCCTGGCAACTGTCCAGTCGAGGGAGCACATGGTTAGGTTGAAAGTAATGAAGGCGATGACTAAATCTGGGGTTGAGGCTATGCGCTCTAAGATTGGTATGAAGAGTAACGTTATCCGCAACCTTCCCAATAATGTACCGTATTAGTCTTTAGCATCTTGAGAAAACTTTTGGTTATTTATTGTTTAGTTTTGTGTGGCATCCTTTAGTTTTTGTAAACTTTAAAAATTATTGAGATTCAAGCGTCCATGTATTGAAAGTTTTGATATTAAGGATCTGATTCATACTGCATTATTTGTACCAACTCCATCAAATATGTGAATCAGTTTCTGAACTTGAGCCTGTTGAGTAGGACTCTTTGATTTCACAACAAACAAGATGCATCTAGCCCGGTTTTGAGGCAGTCCGGCAGGTCTGGCAAGCTCTGTTTTAATTGTCGTATCTAGCCAGAAGTTGAAGCAAACACAAGCTGGCTTGCAAGTTCACATCAAGAAGCTCGGCCTCTTGAGCTTCAAGTCCAACACAGATGCAAGGCAATAAATATCCAGGTCAAGGTCGCACGTACGTGATAATTATACACAGGACATCCAAGTTGGTGCATGGACAACATACCGGCATAAATGAAATTGGATCAATAACAATACTAGGATTCAATAAACCGTCGAATTCGACCTGATCATCAAAAAATCAAAAGCAGTCTCCCAACAAAATATTCAGTGTCACATGTAGCAAATGATTGAACAGCAAGCCCCAAGATCAAGTCCTTCTCCAGTAATGAAGAAAACAAGGGAGGGAAAACTGAACAAATAGTAAAATGAAAAAGAAAATCTTAGCAAATACATAATTATATACAACTCTATGCATCATCAGCAGCACCAAACATACACCCCCACAAGTTTCCTTCATCTAACATTGGTAAAAGCTTTCCTGCCATTCCACGGCTACAGACTATTCTGTGGCACAAAATATATGCAAGATTGTGATAAGATATAAACAACAGTTTCAAGGCTACAAATACAATTATATACTCGCAATTGCTTCAATATGGAACTACGACAAAAAAATCAAAAAGGTGATACCTATAATGTGATTTAATATTTTGAACAAGTTAATATAACCAAAAGCCATTCAAAGTGAAATAATACTGCAAAAAAGGAGAATGCAAGGCATCCTCGACATGGCCTACCTAATTGTCATAGAAGCAGGAACAGCGCCCTCGAGAACTGCAATGCCGAAAATTCAGCACATGGAAATCAAAATTAGGATAATTTGCAACTTAAAAGCAAAGAATTGCTCAGTGTGAGATTTTAACGAGAGATTTCAAACTCAAAATTAGTAATCATGGTTACGAAAAATCGGAGTCAGAAAAGACAGCCAAGTCACTTTAATCTGTTCTAGTGAGTGAGATTCTCAAGCTAGAAATCCCTTTCTTTAGTCAAACGAGATCTTGAAAATATGATAATAACAAACATGAATACTTCCTTATTTTGAACAGTTACATTAAGTTATAATGACTGTCAAGTCAAAAAAAAATTACAGTGTATAGTCGGAATACACAAAAATAGAAACCATAATGAGGAAGATCTAACCTTTTTTGAAAATTCTTGGCAGGCCAACATAGAAACAAATTTTAACATGTACAACAGCCAAGAATATTTCACTCAAATACTAGTCGATTCCCTGCAGTTTCCAGACATTGGGGGTGTGGGGGCAATGTTACACATAGGCACACGATGATAAATAAGAATAACGGCTGAATCATGCATTTAAATTTCAAATGCCCAGAGAAAATGAGAGATATTACATTAATTAGACATGTTTCAAAATCCAAGTGTTACTAGACAATCCTGACAATATATATTCTGTTTTACCCATCAACTGCAATATCACTCAGTATTTACGAATAAAAAGTTAAAAATTATATTAAGGTGATATCAAACAAGTATCAGGACATGTTGCCACACCTTGAACCGCCAATTTTGGGATTTTAGTAAAAGCTAACGACTATTTTTTGTACATCAACCGAGAAACTTTTCATTGAAATGATAGTCCCAGCACTGCTGCCTCAAGCATTTTATCGCAAATGCCAAAACTAAGAAGAGATGCACATGGTTATACGCATTTTCAGATCCATGTGCTACAGGACAATCTTGAGAATAAAACTTCCATGTTATCAATCAACTGATACATCACTTCAGTATATAGTGAACTACAGAAACAAAATTATCTATAGCAATATCATTAATAGATACATCACCAGCACCAAGAACCACCAGTGTTGAGATATTAGTAAAAACCTGCAACTATTTTTGTTGATTGCTTGTTAAGTTATTTTTAAATGTTAGAGAATCTAATTTGCATTCTCATTTCTTGGGTGGTATTATATTTATCGAGATACAGTGAATGAAAAAAATAACATCAAAAGATTAGAAATCATATATACGAGAATAATTGAACAATGCATCATTAGTGAAAGGAAACCTAGGTAGCATGTACACAGTAACTCACCTGTGAAGACCAGCTGTCCGCCTTGAGAGTTCACTTGCATTCACAAACTCATCATCAGTCTCATCTGCTCTATATTCTGCATGTTCTACAGATGATACAGAACCCTCGTCAGAGTTAGAAGTGTCATAACTCAAACGGAGGCTTCCTCTTCTGGAATCCCTCACTCTTGACCTTCTTCTGTTCCTAGATTTTCTAAGCTTTTCAAATACCTGATACAATATGCAAGATGTCCACCAGTTTCCTTCATCCCCATGGAAGTCATCAAATTCATCGTCAGAGTTATCCCCATATTCTATCACATAATCACCCAAAACAACACCCCGTGGGACTTCTGAATGTATAGTGCTTAAAACGTCTATGATCTCAGAAGATTGCTGGAAATTTTCCCAATCAAGCTGGCGTGCAGGATCAATTTTCGAAGGGCGTGCATGGGGATGCTCTAATTGCGCATGTTTTTTAATTTCCAAGTAGGTTCCTATAAATGAACATTTTTCCTCTTCACAGCAACGTTTCTTCTCGTCCAAATGTATACGAGCATTTTCAACAACCACCCATCCAGTAACTTCTCCTCTACACAAGGGACACTCCGGTTTACTGTTGAATCCCGAATTCAAATTCTCAGCAGAAGTTGGTGATCGTGAACCAGATAACATTCCATTTGCTTGTTTGAAACGGTCCAGACAGTTTGAGTGCAAATGGTCCGTGTCGCATACAAAAGGCTGACATCCTTTTCCATGTGATGTGCATTGGAGGAGAACACCGTTATGCGGAAAGTCCAGGCATATGGGACAAATGACATCATCCAAGTTGGTATACAACTGAATCTCCTCCATTTATCCGTGTTTAGTCTAGTGCCCTCTATCGATAAAAGTTCGTTAGACCTTGAAGAGACTAAATCATCAAGCTTCCACAAACATGAAGAGTATCTTTCCCTTTCTGGACCAAAAAACAATGTCAGACTACTGTACAATATCTAGATACAATTTGCCTAAACCAAAGAATCAAACTAGTTGTGTGTACAACTAGTTTGACATTGTTTGATCGGGCAAAATCGATGTCATTGATTGTTTTAAGTGTTGTTAAAATCAATCACAAAACTATGTGCCACATCATGGAATGTAAACAAAGCTGTCACAATGATGTAACTGTAGCAAAGTTGTAAATCAAATTTGCCATCAAGCTCCTACAAACTGCGATATCCAAGTTAAAAAACATCGTGCAAGTTGCTAGTGCTAGAGGAGGGGGAGAGGGAGAGGATACTGAGACAAACAATTAGACATCATAAAAACATTAAACCATTTTATGATTTCCAATTTAAATACGAAGAAAAAAATAATCTAGTTAGGCTTTAAAGCAAATGGCGTGGTGTTTCTTTCCGGTTCTTAGTTTAACACTTTAACTTAGTGTACTTTTCTTTTCTTTTTTTCCCTATAAGAATTTTTTCAACTGCTCCCTTATTTTCTAATATACACACACAACGGTCAACCCAATAAATGAATCAAATGAAAAGCCTCAAAAATGTATAAAACCTATTAGAAGATATACCTACTGGTCAACCAAAATGCATAATTCAGGAGAAATCTTAAGCATTTTAAACACCCACATATACGACCGACTATATATATATAATTTCACTTATTTCTTTTTCCTATTTTCAGTTGAAAAAACTCCGATTAAAGGGTGCTCATATCTTGACTATTCACAAAAAGTGATGGCAAAAAAATTAATTAAAAAGGGCTTCCTTTTATTAATTATAAAAGATGGACGGTTTTCCATGCGAAAAAAGCTCTCGGCACAATATAAAAGTATAATGAAACCAATTAGCAAATAGATGTAAAAAGAAAATTCACACTGAAACCATATATGACATCAATCATCAAAATCAACCATTAAATTCACAGTTACCCAAAAGTGGACAGACAGACATTAGATATATCGCCCAGAAATCATTCAAATATGCATATGCGGGAGGACAGAGACAGAACCTTAGAGCTTCTGAAAGAACAAGTCTGAAAGTGAAGTTGAGATGATGGGAGAAAGTATACAAATTACAAAATGGCTGTGACTGAGGAATTGTTTTTAAATTTTTTTGGCATTATTTTCTTGTTTGGTTGGAAGTTGAAATGCTATTTCACACGCTTTATTTTATTTTTTATTTTTTTTGACGTAACAATCCGTAATCGGTGCGCATTGGATAAATCTCGCTCCATGTGCAATAGCTCGCAAACCACACATGAAAGATAAATCGCATTAGACAAGCTCAATGCGATGGACTCGACCGATGAAGTGTTGGCAGAGGATTCGACATCATGACCTTTGATCTCCGCATTCACCTACTCCACCAATTTGATCACCCCAGAGGGGTGTTTACTAGTTAAGCATATGTTTGGTGAAGCTAAAATTAAAAATTTTAATAAAAATAGATGAGATGTGCGATTAAAAATTGATCAACGTTGTGAGACATATAAGATTTATGATTGAAAATGAGTTTCAAAAATGAATATTTGAGAATGAGGGCCAGACATGGACAAATTGTGTGCACGCAGTTCAACTTTAAATTCATTTTTCAACTTGTGGAGACAAATTATTTGACTCTCCTCCTCTAATTTTTCAATTTTCAAAAGAAAGGTTTTGATTTCGAACTTTTTAAATTGAATAATATTATTTATTGTCAGCTATTGTAGTAGTCATTTTATGTGACATCTTATCATTTGAGGCATTAATTTTATGTAGTAATTTTATTACCTAAAATAATAAGCTAGCATTACTCATTTAGAATTGTGTGAATGGATTTTTAAGCGATGAAAATCGAAAATATTACGTGTATATATATATAAGTACATATTTGAGTTTTGACTCTTATATTTTTTTTCTCTTCTTGTTCTATCACTTTTAATTTCAGAACGATATAGATGTTTTAGGAATAATTCTCGTCACGTAGTTTACAAAAAAAAATTCGCAATGATATTCTTTATTCCACCTTCAAACTGAGAGTGGATTTGATAGAGGCTGTCTGCAGTAATGCTAACCTCTAGTCCAATTCTTTATCTTCATATAAATTATTTTATATTGAATTTTTTTTAGTGTAGCTCTGACTTTACCCCAACTTCAAATAATTTGACCTTTTTCCTGTGTTCTTGAAAAACTCAGCACGTAAGAGAAATTATGTGAGTGGGTACAACAAAATTACTCAATTATAATAGGAAAAATTGCACAAGCAATTAAAAGGTTTGGGACTGTGAGCGTAACTCAGCACGTAAGAGAAATTATATGTGTGGGTACAACAAAATTAATCAATTATAATAGGAAAAATTGCACAAGCAATTAAAAGGTTTGGGACTGTGGGTGTCTCAAATGAAATGTTAGGGTAAAAATTTACAAGTGAAATGTTTGGGATGCAATTGTAATTTTTCCTTAAACTAACCTCCAATAAGCTAATCTTAACCCCCATTAACTTTTGATAAATCGGGATATTTTATTAATTATATTCTATTTCACTGAAAGAATGATATTGGACTCTCAATCTAATTGAAATTATTGAAACTATATGTAGACACTAGTTATTTCATCCAACCCATTGTTCTTATATATTACACCAAATAAAAAGTCTAATATTCGAAATAAGGTAAAAGACCTAAGTGTCATTTTTCAAATATAAATAAATTCTCAAATTCCATTTTCTATGGACATTCCCATTTGATCATATCACAATATTAATTCAACAATAAATATCGAATTATTGAGCTCTTGAGGTCTTGATCATGCATATTAAATAGGTTACAGATACCGCATGACAAATATTTTCCCGATTATTCACTTTAATTCTCAAGTTTGATACCTCAAATAATTTCAAATTAGTAATTGAAATTTATTGCTCCTCAAGATTAAGGTACTATATATAATAGTCATGTGAAATTGATGAGGTCAATTTCATAAATTAAATTTCATTTCTTCTTGCCTAGGATTTGAAAAGCTGACATGTCTATATTCTACAACAAAAATGCTGAATTGCCAGAACTATTCCTTTGCCAGAAGCTTCACAGATTTAACTCAGCACGTAAGAGAAATTATGTGTGTGGGTACAACAAAATTAATCAATTATAATAGGAAAAATTGCACAAGCAATTAAAAGGTTTGGGACTGTGAGCGCCTCAAATGAAAGGTTAGGGTAAAAATTGCTACGAAGTACAACTGAAAGGTTTGGGATGCAATTGTAATTTTTCCTTAAACTAACCTCCAATAAGTTAATCTTAACCCCCATTAACTTTTGATAAATCTGGATATTTTATTAATTATATTCTATTTCACTAAAAGAATGATATTGGACTCTCAATCTAATTGAAATTATTGAAACTATATGTAGACAATAGTTATTTCATCCAACTCATTGTTCTTACATATTACACCAAATAAAAAGTCTAATATTCGAAATAAGGTAAAAGACCTAAATGTCATTTTTCAATTATATAAATAAATTCTCAAATTCCATTTTCTATGGACACTCCCATTTGATCATATCACAATATTAATTCAACAATAAATATCGAATTATTGAGCTCTTGAGGTCTTGATCATGCATATTAAATAGGTTATGGATACCGCATGGCAAATATTTTCCCGATTATTCACTTTATTTCTCAAGTTTGATACCTCAAATAATTTCAAATTAGTAATTGAAATTTATTGCTCCTTAAGATTAAGGTACTATATATAATAGTCATGTGAAATTGATGTGGTCAATTTCATAAATTAAATTTCATTTCTTCTTGCCTATAATTTGAAAAGCTGTCAAGTCTATATTCTACAACAAAAATGCTGAATTGTCAAAACTATTCCTTTGCCAGAAGTTTCACAGATTCTCACGTGTAGGGCCCACGAAAAGAAAAAAAATGAAAAAATAACCCACCCACCCCCCTATGGTCTGAGTGTCTGGCAGGCTTCTGACAAATGAATAGTTCTATAAGTGTAGCATCATTGATTCTACAATTATGGCAAGTTCATTATCTATGTTAAGTGTATAAAGATGATCACATGTAATATCCCGAAGTTCGTTTCCAGGTTCATAACTATGCTTGCTTCCGCATCCTCCATCAAAGATCTAGGATCTTGATCATTTTTCCTTGTTCTCTACTCTCTCTAGCTTGTTCTTGTCTCAGTATCAGTATCTACTTAGTACTATTGTACAAAACACAAAAGTACTTGGAACAAAGCCGTTTTAGACTCCCTTATTCGCCTTTCCAAATCTTTCATCTTCTCTAACCGGTCCTACTAAGTATGGTTAGAGAGTAAGTAGTTTACAGTAACTATTGTTCACTCAGTTAGGTATTACTTTTGTAGTCGATAAGCTGGTGTAGTTCATGTGTCATCCCACTACATGAGCATTGGTTACTGTCAAGCGACTTCTACGCTATCTCTATGGCATCTAGAGCTATCAATGGATTGGATTTTGATTTGAATCGGATACAATTAATGGGAGATTAATTTAGAGTCTCGTCCGATAACCCAATCAAGATCTGAATTCGATAATCTGTTAACTAAATCGAGCAAATATGGATATATGTCAATTCGATCCGATAACAACCTCATCTGATTTGTTATTAATATTTGAGTTGATTAAATTTTTTATGACATGTTATTTGTCACTAAATGAGAAAATGGAGAAATTTAGAATAAAAAAAAGTCATCAAATTAAAAAAAAAAAAAAAGAAAAAAGAAAAAGAAAAGGACTACACCATCAATTGTTTGTAGGGATTTTCTTTGCTTTTTAAAAAGTCATAAGTCATCCCACATCGTTTCTATAAAAAAGAGGAGCTAAAGGAAAAAGTTATAAATATGAGACACGTGATTGCTTAAATTTTTCACTGTTTGGACCTTATTGATTTAAAACATGGGCATAAATAATAAGTTAATTTCAACATTGGTTCTATTTTTTTAATTTCTTCAATTTCGGATCGAATTATTGGATCGGATACCCGGTAACATAGCAATCGAATATGAATTTAACAATCAAACATCATTTGTATTATCGAATCGAATCCATCAATTATTTTTATCGAATATGGACAAATCTAGTCCATATCCGATCCATTTACCGCCATAATGACACCTCTTATGATGGCTTTCTCTATTCCCATTCTCCACTATCTCCTCATGCCTTTGTGATGCAAACTGAACGAGCAAGGTTGATGATTGTATCTCTACAAGTGCCCATGTTGTCTTTCTTGAGCATAACCCAAATGCCTTGAGTTCTCGTTAAGCAAAAATATGTTCCTCATTCTTCTACAAAAGCTAAGTATCGTTCTATTGCTAGTACTACATCTGAACTTCTATAGATCAAGTTCTTGCTCTCTGAACTTGGTTCGTGCATCTCCAAAATGAAGCATATTTAGATGGACATTCATTTTTTTTTATTCTAGTGCTTCGAGAGTCTCTCAATGACTCGTGACCAAATTCTTGTCTCGTGTCCAACTCTACTTCGGTCCAATATTGGTATTACCGACGGATTAACATCTTGAGGGGGGCATATTAGAGACAACGTAGTATAAATAAAATCTTCTAACTAAATTAATCTTCATAGATTGTATAGATAGATGACACCTACAGGACTATCGTATACAACACCTAAATGTATGTAACTTTATTGATGATATCATTTCAAATTTCGATCTATTTAAACTCTTTATATAGTAAAGCTTTCATGTGAATGAAAGCTTTTATGTCGTATAATTAGGCCGGGCGTTGTTTGGTTTGGATTGGTTAAGAGCTCATTCTGAAACCAAAACCAAATTAGTCGGTTTGGGTGAATTTCAACCTAAACCAACCCACTCTAGCTCCTAAACGGGGCTAAACCGAACCGAGATAAACCAAATCAGTTGGTTCGGTTCTATTCGATTAGTCGGTTTAGACTCAAAACGACCACAATTAATCAACCAAATAAATAGTAACTAAGAATCAGACTTCAATGTTCAGCAAACAGCTTAGCTTTACTCGGCCAACTTCTGTATGCAACCAATTGATCGTTGTCCAGTCTTGTATGTTAGTATGCAGCCAATAGCTCGTTGTACAAGATTCGCATTAGTCCCTTAATCCATTCAATGCCTCAAGTGTTAGTCTTGTGCCCAATTTTATATTAAGTATATTGTAACGACATTTTGAATTAACGTTTATATTAATTCACGTGTTAGAATTTGCGACAATAATCTAAGGTTCCATGAACATATGAAATGTAGCAAATTGTATACTCGACAGTTTGAGTATAGTGAGATACAATTCGTTATATGATCAAAATATGTTGTTCACAATCGTTACATANGTACCAATGAGTAAAGCCTTAATTAGAAGATCGATTTCGGTGCTTTGGGAATTTGAGCGAAGTAGCTAGAGATCATATTCGGCAATAGTGGAATCCGTTAATCATCATGATGAGATGATCGTCACTCGAAGATATTTTCTAAAGGGAATTAAACCTGAACTCAGTAGTCCGACGATGAGATATGATCACAATGAATTTGCCTTATGAAATGGGACTTAGAGGGTAATACATGTTGAAGGGCAAAATAGTCATTTTGTCGACTTCAACATATGACGGTCAAACGGGGGTTGACTTGTGGAACGGTGGTCGGAGGATATTGTTATCGAATCATAATTAGCTTCCATAATTATCGCTCGACTCAAGAGTGTAATCTCGGATTTTTGGTAGAGTAAGTCGAGATTAAGAGATGTATCTTAATTGGTCAAGAGTTGACCCAATTAGAAATATCTATTGGAACTTGAGTCTTGTGAGTCCGATTAGGTCCTTCTTTTGGCTCTAATAAATGTGTATGACTTAATTGGTCTATTACAATAAAGTTTAAGGAAAATTGTGCAAATGGGTTATAAATATGTCATTTAGGACACATTTTAGGGTGATTGGGTATTTGCCAATTTTATTCTCTCAAAAGTGATGAGAGACATATAAAGAGAACAAGAGAGAAGGCCGAAGGGAGGAAGCACTTTGCTAGACCATTAATAGCTCTTTCAAGGTTATCATCTCAACTTTATGTGTGAGGATTTAAATAAAACTCATATGATCTCAAAGAGTTTTCTAAGATCAACCATGAATTTGGGTTTAATCTTCATAGGAAAATTAATTTCCTATTGTGATGATTAGATACTCATTTCCAACATCAAGAGTCAACGAGATCTGCAGCTCAATGCCTCGAGGAAAATAGTATAACACACATAATATATACCATTCAATTCTTATTCAACCACTCACACAGCCAAGAACCAAAAAAAAAAAATTTGTATTGGATGCATTCAATAATCTTGAATATCGTATTACATTTACAGATATCAGACTTCACTTATAAAGGCAACATATTTATACTTCATCATTACAATGTTCAACAGAATAATAGTGGAATGACATATTAAAATTTACAAAGGTTCAACAAATTACAAATCATGAATTACAAAGTTACACAACATTCCCATAGAAAATTAGATATCAACATTTCAAGAATCTCAAAGGCATAGAGGCAGAGTAAGATTAAGGAAATCAAATTTATCCACATCTGAATCCATTTGCAAGGTGAGATATAACAGCGTAGAGGCGATGAGTCGGGGAGCCTGGAAATGGAACGGTCAGGCTTTGGCCTCGGAGGATGGAGGGCGACTCGTAGAATTGACGGTGATTTTAGGTGTAGAGACGGTGAGATTGTAGAGTCGAGACTGAGAGATGGAATTTTGAAGTTTGGATTTGGATTGCAATGGGTGAGTAGGAAATGGCGAGAAATTGAAGAGGGTTAAAGCTGTAGTGGTTTGGGCGGTTCAGTTCAGCTCCGATTTAAGCCGTCATTAGTATGGATTAAAATCATATTTTAATTTAAATCAAAATCAAACAATCAATATTAACTATATATTCATTCGACCCACAACTTTTAAACCACACATTCCATCATTTTTTTTTTTATCAAATTTTACTAAAAAACTGATTTTAATGTCTATCAAACAAGGACTAAGTATTCGAATCATGAAATAAACCAACACAATATGATTTTGTCAAAAAAAAAAAAAAAAAA
>CAIGRF010132245.1:0-10431 GCA_903798235.1 Fraxinus ornus | reverse complement strand
AAAACCAAACCAAATTTTCAATCCCACAAATTGGGCCAAACTGCAAAACAAATTTCCAATCCCATCAACTGGGCCAAATTTTCAATCCCATCAATTGGGCCAAATACCAAACTAAATTCTCAATCCCATGAACCGGGTATATACCAAACTAATTTTCAATCCCTCAATTGGGCCATTTTTTTTTTCGTAAACCAACCCAAATTAGTAGTAATCAAACCAATTAAATCATTGACTCCAATTACTCCGACAACCCAATAAACACAACCAACTCAAAAAGAAGCTAGATTGCAACCCAAACAAATTACAACTTAAAAGCAGCCCATTCCAAAGTCAGCCGACACTAATAACAAACCTAATTTAACAAGCCCAATAAATCTCCCCACAAATTAAACCAACCCAACAAAACAAAAGCAAAGAAATACCAGCCCATTACCACTTCTACATCCTCCCCGATTTCATTCACCACAGTTCCAACAGCCACAATTCTCCACTCTCTTCACTTGAAGCAAAAACAGTTCTTACAACTGGGACACTTGGATTTCTTTAAATTCCCACCACATTCATTCAAGATCAAAGAATTACAACTCCTGTACGGACAATAACACCTCTCCCCTCCCAGACTCGCCGTTTCACAAAGCATGTCACACCACCCTCTTCACAAAGCACTGGAACAAATTACAATCACCAACTTTATCCACTCCATTTATTCTGTGAACTGAAGAAAGAGATGCCAGAAGAAGGCAGAAACTCGAGGAGAAAATTAATGCTAAGGAGGCGCCAAATGTGCAACTACAGAGAAAACTCCTCACAGCTAGGAGCTAAAAAAAAGAAACTCAAAATGGAAGAGGAGACTAACTCTGACTGCCGGCCAAATCACTGGAAACGTAATACTGCCCAACTCGCCATGAAATCGCCATGAGACCGTAACACTGCCCAACTGCCAGAAGAACCCAATTCACTGCAATAGTTCAACACTGCCCAGCTACCAGAAGAACCCGATTCCACTCTCAGCTTTGATACCATGTGAACAATACAAAACCATAATGCTAAATCAAACAAAGGAGAAGAACACACAAAGGAGAAGAAGAAGAAGAAAACGATATTGGGGGCTAGGGTTACATTGTTGGGAATGAACATTGGTGCCTCCAAATGTTAGGGCAAAGTGAAGATACAAAGGGGTATAAATACTACAAAACAAGGAAATAGCAAAAGGACTAAACTGCCCTTAACCCAATTTATTTATTACATTAACAAAATTAACTTCTCACATGAGTTTTATATGAATTCATGATGTGGTCAATGCTCCAGCCTGGTCAGGTTCTGGAAATCTAACTCTCAAACCGAACAAAGTTAGCAAAGATTAGATTAATGTATTTGCTTGAAACTCCAAAAATTTCTCAAAGCAGATTATTGAGAATCCATTTAATTTTACTAGCGAAATATAATATGTTTTCTGCTTCCCCCTTTAAAAACGAGACTCCACGTCATCGCTCCACCTATGACACCTCCTAAGCAAAGGGCCCCACGCATGCAGCACAGGGTCACTAGCGGTTAGGATGGCAGAAAGTCAACAAAAATCATGACAGTCCGAAGCTCCCTAAAGAGCCCAAACGCCAAACCTGCTGAAGCCCCTCCGCCAGGGGTCCCTCAACAAAACCAGACCCTAATACCAACAGGTGCGGCGCCGTCCCCTCCGTCATAGATTCGAAGATATCTCAGAAGTGATTGACGGATAGGTAATAAAGGCGTGTCAGTGTGTCAGCCCACTTGGACGGCGAGACCCATGCCCAAAGCATTAACTGCCTGGAGGTGACCTTGATGTGAGGCTTTGGACGTTAGGATTTAGCCACGTGTCCATGGATCCAAAGGCATTCAGCCGGTTAAAATAGTATAAATAGGCTAACTTTGTAAAGAGAAGGGGAGGCTGGATGTTGAAAAGAAAGTAACGAATATATGAGGGATTGTTACACACTTTATCTTGATGATATTTATTATTTCGCATATGACATAACAAGAAAGAGATTAATTCCCTATTGTCTTGAGAAGGTGATCATTGATAGCGTGATTGCCAACCCATAATATTGCCGGAGTCTGAACAGCTTTGTCTCTTGTCGGAAAGTGCCTCCCGCGTTCAGTAAAGCCCAACTATCGTCTTTATGCCGATAGAAACGCTACGGATCCGTACTTGACGTGGCAAGAGTGGGCCCGACATCTGTTGAGTCCATTTTTTTGGGTCAACATTTTCTATTCCCAACTTATAGGAAGAAGTTGGCAGAACAGGAACTGTTGTACGATCTCCCAAAAGAGTTCAAACGTCCTCTCAGTTCAGTGATCGAAGTTCTCTGGTATGATTACCATCTAGTCGAGATTACAGTAAAGTAGTTCCGTGTCCTACTGTTTTGCTGTTATCAATAAGGCTTCTATTTGTGGTTCAGTTCATTAGCATGCATACCTCCTCTGACGATGCTTCCATAGGTGGCACTGTTGTTTATGGTGGACAGCATGATGATTTAGATTCTCCTCGAACTCCAAAGTCTAGACTGGGAATTCAAGAGAGAACTTCCAGTGCAGCTCTTGAAGATAGTGAAATAAACCTTGCAGAGGTTTATATATTACAAATAATTTCACTTTGCTTCCTCAGATATTCGTCTTATTGTCTATCAAATTTAAAAAACATGCTAAACTAAAGATATTTCCTTACATATCCTAGTGTAGTTTCAGCTTAAACCGTGACATAGTACATTTGGCATTCACTTAGTTTGTCTAGTTAATGAAGCTTCAATTCATTCTTATTTTTTATTTTTGGTTGCACGAAATGCTTATTTAACTTGTTCATTTGTGAATTTTTCCTATCAGATTCAGTGTAAGAATTTCTACTGTTTTGTCTTTGTAAATTTTTTAGGAAGGAAGAACTGTTTATCTAAAAAAGTATTTAAAGATTGTTTGGCAAAGATTTTTTAAATCATAATTCCCCAAAATCATTTTCGATCACACATTCTATGGTCCCATAACTTTTTCCCAATTTTTAAACACACATCCTCCAAAAAAAAAAAAAATCATTTTTCACTTGAAAAAATTATTTGCCAAACAAGCTTTCAGTTTTTCGGAAGTTTGAAACGTTCAATCAAAGCTCTTATTCTTCAATTTCATTGCCTCTTGGTTTAAGTTAAAAAGTGTGGCCCCAGTTGCTTTTCGATTTGGTTCATAGTTCATTTTTCTGTACTTACTATATTTCTTGAATCACTTAAATGTTTTAGATTATTTTGGATGTCAAGAAGATTCCTACCATATAGGTCAACTTGATGCTGTCCAAAAATGTTCAGGAATGAGTATAAAGATATGCATGTTTGAAACAAAAAAACCTCGTTTGGCTGTGATTTCATGTAGGCCAAAGCTGCCATGCAAGCAGGACTCAGAAAAGGAGAATTTAGGGAAAGATCAGTGATGGGGGAAGGTCTATAAAAACGTGCAAGAAAGCAGAAGGATTGAGCAATCAACACGCACTGATTCATCTAGGTACATCTTATGCTCAATTTACTCCTCCATCTTGTGTTTTATTGCTATAAACTTAACTCTGGAACACTAATCTGAGCTTCCATAATATTTATAGAGCATGTTTTACTTCTGCAAACCTAAAACATCGAACATCCAATCCAGACAATCCCGTGATTATTTTGATACAAAAGTAGCATTTTTGAGATCACGCCAAACGGGTGATAAAGAAGACAATGCAAGAAGTTCTGCAGCATCAGCATCTGTCTCGTTATCAAATCTTATTATCCCTTCACATAAAGACGTAAGCATTGGTAGATTATTTGTTATCCATGAATTTGACTGTACTTTTGTTGGATTAGTTGAAGATCATAAAGTTGAAAGTGTCTTTCGTGAAAGAATGTCCACCTTATGTAGACGTGAAAATATCACTTTCGATACTATTGTTGAATAACTGAATTTCTCTCTCTGGCTTGCCCTGCTGAGAATGATTATGGATCTCCTCGCCTGCTTCTAATGACAGTATAGAATATCCACTGAAGTATGTAGTTTCTGAACAAGTCATTCGCCTCTGTCTTGGACCTCTTTGAAAGTAAATAGTTGCATGGAAGTATTTTGATTCTATGTCAATTAAAGGCAGTATATTTGCTGAAACAACCTCAATTACACACCACAATTTCCTTTCCTTTTAAGAATCCGTTTTTATGGATTGTCAGAGGCTGTAGCGGGACTAACATTGGAGAACCTGTCCCCCCTATAGCTGTTCAACGAGATTAAGCTTGACATTTATGAGCCCACTTGCAATGTTATTAATCAGCTACCAGTAATATTTTTATCTTGAGTGATAATCTGGGGATGGTTGATGATGATAAGATGGTCGATACCTGTGTGTAGTATATTGATATGTACTAAGCATCCCCTCATTCATTATCTAAAGCAGATGGCAAGGTCGAGATTTAAATACCTCAAGAACGAGGTCAGATAATTGTTTTTTCATGTAAATTCACGAGTTCTTGTTCTTGAGATAATTTAAATAAGATTGAGAGAGGACTAATTTACATCCCCTGTTCATTTTATTTTTTTGTTTGTGATTTACAAAATTTGTAATTGTTCTATCCCTCCTTTGGTACAAAAATTAGCTGTCCATTTAATATCTGTAACTCGTGTTTGTCAAGGTTGTTTTTTTAAGGCATAAATTAGCTCATCGGTTATTACCTTCTTTATTTTAGTTCTTTTTTGGGGCTAAATTTTCCCAACCAGCCAAACCCGACTTGAACCATCCATCCCCGTCGAAAATCAAAGCTGTTTGGAATTTTTAAATCCTGATTTACTTTTAGTAAAATTTGGAAATTTAAACAACTTTAAGGAAAACTTGAACGGAAAAGGAGAAAAAGGAATAGTGATTTTAACTTCGAACACTCTTAATTGTGAGTTTAAAACCTTTTCACTGAAAAAATTAACAAGGAATTAAATTTATTTCTTTCAATAATACTGTGATTAACTTTTTTAAAGAGCATTTTTGTATTTAAATTTAGCATAAAATCAAGAATATATAAATAAAACAATCAGGCTCGATACCTCTAATTATTGTCAATATATTATAATTAATATGATACAATCATTAAAATAGCTTTCCTCATACATAAAAAGCAGAAAATTTGCTTTTATAGTTCACAAAACAAAATTTAAACTGGAGATCAAGCTCGACAGCTGACCACTTGAAAGGGTTGGGCAACAAGATTAGATGTAGTGATAGTGGTTCACTGTATCATTGAAAATGAAAGAAGAATCTGTGTGCACTACCTATGGAGTGGAGTGACTAGAGGTAGATTCTTCCTTCTTCTTTGCTTCTTACCTAATAACCAGGAAAAGTCCTCCCCGCCTTAGCAGCATGATGCAAAGAATACAGTTATACAGCCTTCGACTAATATGCAAGATTTTCATCTTTGGTCAATCCTTCTATTTCCATCTCTCTGAGATTGCTTTGCAGGGGTCAACTTCCTAAACGAGGCATGTAAAATCAGGACTGCAAAAAATTCACGAACAGAAGAAATGTCAGTAGTAACATTCAAAGCCCTGCGAAATAATAAAGGTGCTAGAGTACAGAATGCCAAAAGAAGGTAATGAATGCAAATTCACCTGCGTAACTGACGCCAAGAGCAAATAAGAGGGCCAATTGAACATTGAAAAAGAACAGAATAATTGCAGTTGCTGCAAGGACGAGGAAGCTCGATTAGCATTCTGTGAATCTGTAGACAGGATAGTACTAGGTGCAAAATTTATGTGTTGATGTGAAGTTATATATGGCATAAAAGCTTTACTGTTAAGGGTTCCTTCAATTGGCACAAGAGAATCAAAGATACAAAAGTGGAAATCAATTCTCAAACAAATTCTCATGTGGAGCGGAAGATATTTCACCAATACGAGCAAAATGCTTAGGAAAGCTAGATGACTTTTAATTGGCTAAACAAGTTCACAGAACATAATTCAAAAAAGTCACTTTCTAATAAAATTCTCAATCACGCATGTTCTCCTTTCCAACAACCTGTAGTGCAAAACTGAAGGAGCCCGAAGCCCCGTAAACTTCCCAAGCTGTCGAAAGCTTTTGGAATTACATTAACTACTTGTTTGAGATAGCTTAAAAGTTGCTAAAAGTTAAGGTCAAAGTCAATAATGAATTTTAATCACATATCACAACTTTTATCAAAATCCACTTAAATTTTTATTAAAAGCTTTGTCAAACAACCCTAAGACTCGTGCATCTTACATTTTTTGAAAGAAAAAAATGTACATTATATGGTAGAAAGTTCTGCATTCAGCTCGTTATTGGTAGCACCAACCGCAATTAACTAAATAAACATAGCATAAGTAATTTGAGATGAATAATGACGCCAAAAATCTCTACTTGTAGTCTATCACAACAATTGCATTTTAATCCCTGGAACTCGGTAGTTTGAGTTTCAAGATACATAGTAGGCAAAGAAATTTCCACTTCACATAAGCTACCAAAAGCTTCACACAGTTTTGAGCGTATTGCTGGCATAAACCTACTCAACCCTCCATCAAATGGGTTGCAACTGTTCAGTACAAAATCCAATTCCAAGGAAGAGATTTTCAATATCCAGCTCCCAATTATTACACTCAATAATCTGATAGAGCATTATATTAATAATCTGGGGCTGAAGAGATTTTCAATATCCAGCCCCACCTTCAAACTATGCCCTGTAGGCGGGGCAGATATGTAATCAAGTGTGTTTCACCCTTAAACATGAAGATAGGAGGTGTAATAATTCTATGATAGAGATAATAATCCCATATCTTGGGGAACATGTACCAATCAGTCATTTTTCCACTTGTCTCATATCATATATATGTTAGAATTCAGTTAATATGGACTTTATACGTGGAACCAAGCTTTTGTGTCATTTTATAACTCAATGGACAACTTACATATCCAAGATTCATGCAGAAAATTTTAATAAGCATATGCATATGTGGTCCAATCTTTTCAAGCAAAAATGATAAAAGAGTAATTTGCATTTAGATGTAGAAACTCAATTTAAGTAACAGAAGTTCCATACTGTGTATTTTATATTCATATTCATGGAAAGACTATAACATGGTCAACGATGTACCATCCTTTTGCTAAAATAAACCGAATTTATGTTGGTTAAAAAAGAGTTAGGGTGTGTTTGAGCTACATTATTTTGGAAGAATGTATTCTGGAATGGTAGATTGATGGAGAATGTGTAGTTGAAAAAGAAGGAAAAGCCATTGATGTGATGGAAAATATTATTTTATTGAAGAATGTGTGATCGAAAATGAGTAGAAAAATGAAAATTTTAGTACAGGGGCTTATACTACGTCTTCTGTAACAAGTTATATGATATAACATTTATTTCCTCAATGAACATTCACAAAAACTAAATACATGCTAAAAATTAATAAATTTGCAGTTTGCTGCTATTATTTATCAGAATATGGTCCTCAGTAGTAGTAAAGTCGTAGTCTGAATAGACTCTGTTATTCATGTATGCATACAATTGTAGTGTAAAATTGGCAACAATGGAACATCTAAGCTCTAGCCATTGTCCCAAAGGGAATAATTTGGATCCCTCAAAGCCACTGTCACAAAATTAGGTTATTAAGTATGATTTTAAGTTCATTCACCTTCGACCTATGGACCTAAAAACTAAATGGTTTAACCACGCATCTGTCCCAGAAACCAGAACAAAGATATACAAGAAACTTCCACCTAACAGAATGCAAATTTTACTCATTGTGTCTAAGAACAGATTTCAAACACCTGCTTTTTTGCAGGTTTACTTCCATCCAACAGGTGCAGCAAACAAGAAAATAGCAAATTCAATTCGAAGAAATATAAACTCAACTCACCACACTGGGCAATGTGAAGCAAGGTCTGTCTACGGTAAGGGCGCCTATATAATTCCCACCGATCAGCACAAAACTTAAATACATCCCAGAGTGCCAAACATGATATCAACCCAAGAAGAGCTAGTGGCAATTGATACCTGCCAGATTTAAATGTTAACTATAACATGATCAAAAAATAACAAAGATCCACAAGACACTTGAAGAGACGTGTGAACTTTATATTTTCTCATATTACTAGTGAATCTTATTATTCAACCTTAATATACCATTAACCTTTACTTATCAACAATTAATTAATAACAAGAAAATTACAAATAATCTGAGAACATTCATATTCTTCATAGTGAACATTTTAACCATAAATCTTTATTCAAAATTAATTGACTAAAAATCAGTAAAATTAACTCTTTGCCAAAAATTTCAAAAAAATAAATTAATAATAAAAATAAAAATAAAAATGCCAGCTTTAAAATCAACAAAATGTCAAAATACACGTAATGATAGAGAGTGAGAGAGGATAAATGCATATTTTAGCTCAAAAACAAAGAGAGTAAAATAACAATTTCTTCGCCCAAATTTCAAAGTTTAGCTCAAAACCCCAAAACAATTATAAATCAGTATAACATTCTTCCTACAGATACCCACTCAATCACGCATGCGTAAAGAGAGAGAGAGAGAGAGTAGATACAGAGAGCAAGCGAAGAAAACGATGAAAAGGAAGGCGTAATTGCGAGCAAAGCGTTTGACATTCTCGTGGACACGGAGGCGAGCCTGTGAAGGAGAAGAAGGGAAGGAGTAAGTATCAGAGGAGCCGAAAAACGCAAGGGTCCAAGAAGGCGTGTCACCGGAGAAATCCTCGGCGACGAGCTTGGAGAAGGGATTGAAAGTGATGAGCGAGAGAAGGGTCCAAATGCGGGAGAAGAGTGATACGAAGAAGCCGCTACATATAATGGAAGTGGTGGTGGAGTCGGCGGCGGAGTTACGGAGCTCGATAGTGGAATCGGCGGCGGAGAGGCGGTGGAGGTCGGATGTACGCTGGTCGAGGATTTCGAGGTAGCCGGAGTCTCGGAGCCAGGACTCGAAAGCCGGTTCAGGTACGCTTAGGGCTAACGGGTTCGCCTTGAATACCATGTCCTTTTTTGATTTCTCTCTATACGGTGTTTGCTGGAAAACAGAATTTTTGTAAGTACAAGAGGATTCTTTTATTCGAAATAAAAAGTAAAAACTATTTAAAAAAACAAATTAAAGGAATGAATTAGAATTAAATTATGAAAAAATACAAATGCGAATACTCGAGAACTCGAGAACTCAAAATTAATTCAAATACATGCTCAGATCATATTTGTCAAATTCGACTCGGACATTGATTCTAACAATACAACGGATCAATGAGTTAGTGGTTCAACCGGTGACCCAGTAGTTCAACGGTGGGTCGAAGTATCGGGTCATAAAAACTTATAAATTTTTTTATGGGCAAAATTAAAATTTTTAATTTATTTTTCACTAATTAATTAGGTCTGTAAAATAAAGTTTAATGTTGGACCAAAGTTTTTTTAAAAGAAATTTTTTATAAAAGTTATAAATGNGGACCAAAGTTTTTTTAAAAAAATATTTTTATAAATGCTATAAATGATTCATTAGTTAAAAATAAGTTATTGCACACAAGTAATACTAAAGTACTTGCTTCGAGTGGTATGAACTCTTTGTTTTTCTTAAAGGTCTAAGGTTCAATTCCTTTGAACCTAAAAATTTGGTAAAAGAATTTAAAAAATTCAATCAAATCGATCGACCGGCTGGGTTCGAGCCGAGTAAATCACCGATTAACGTGCATTGTTATCAATTTAATCTGTCCGACCCGGTCAAGGGTCCAAGCCGTCCTTTTTCGGGTCGACCAGTCGGGTCGGGTCTAGCCGAGTTTTATAACTATGGCTCAGTTCACAATGACGCACAATCACTTGCTAACGTATGAGAGCACAAAATGCAGAAGTAATAATAATGTATCGAAGATTCACACAATAAATCATCTTTACAATTCACAAGTTAAGATGACAAATTAAGTTATTGTTAACAGAGTAAACCATGTTGTAACTATTAGACAGAGCAACAAGAGGACGAAGACAAGTTCATCGAGGAAGGATGATATCAAACCATGAGGTTGATTTTAGATAAAATATTTAGTCTGAGCAAGAAAGGTAAGTGTTTTTTCAGCTCCAAATTAATAATATTTTGGAATAATTGCAGCAAAAGAAACGAACATCTGAAATATTAACAGACTTTTCCCAAACTTTTGATTTGTTGCAGCCGTCAACCTTAATATTTCCAAATATTGCAGGTGAAGCCTTTTTAGATAGTTTTCATCCATAATTCTGTTAAGGGTAATTGGCACAAAACGTCCCTATCTATGATAGGTTGTGTGAAAAACGTCCATACCTTAACATTTTCTTGGGCGAAACGTCATTTTCCCCAATTTTTAACATAAAATGACCGATATACCCTCCAATTTAAAAAAAAAAAGGAAAAGAAAAGAAAAAAAAAAGAATAAAT
>CAIGRF010132214.1:0-12167 GCA_903798235.1 Fraxinus ornus | reverse complement strand
GTGTTCCTTTTATTATTGTTGCTGATTTTGGTGTTTAATGGGACTGTAATACCAACACCCTAACATAGAGGCCTCTCGCCTAATGCTAGAGTTAATTGGGCCCTTCTACATCATCCGGCACTATAGGATCCCTATTGCCTCCATAATTCTCTCAGTGAAGATCACTAGCAATACACCAGCCTCGGCACATATCATGGCCATGTCAACTTGCCTAGAAGCCCTCCTTTCATTCTTCTTTTTCGAAGAAGAGGCCATTTTACAATTTTTGAAAAAATAAAAACCTAAACAAATCAATCTACGATTTACACAAATATCAAACAAGTTGACCAGAGAAAAGGAGTTTGATTTCTCGATGAGAAGAAGTTCACCGTTGTCGAAAATACGTAAAAGAAGTTTTACTTGTTCGAATATTTTTTCGCAAAGTGAAGAAATTAACAATGCGTGAAGGACCCCTTTTATAGGCAGAGGGGTCGAACCATAGCTGCTCGATCGAAAGCCCATTTAATCTGGAACATACAGTTGTCCTCTTCATCTGAATCGTTGTAGGTGAAAGGGCGCCTATTAAAATTCTAATCAAAAGTACATATTCATTCGTGTAAGTCAAGCGCGCGTAAGACGCATCACCTCAGAAAGTTGTAACAAACAATATCATTGTGCATTTAATGAGCATGTAATATGTGTATTGGAACATGTAAACACCTCGCGGGCATATCTTGGAAATGGAGGTATTTTTACTGTACGCGCCCTATCAATATCATATCACCAGATCCTTATCATAGGTTTCACTTCAAGTAACAGGCTCGTCCTCAATAAATCTTAGTCCTGTCATAGGCTTCACCTCAAGTAATAGGCTCGTCCTCGACGCAAGGGCGTCGCCTTAATGAATTTCAGTTTTATCACAGGTTTCAATTCAAGTAACATGCTCGCCCTCAATGCAAGGGCACCACATCAATGAATTCCAGTCTTATCACAGGCTTCACTTCAAATAACAGGCTTGCCCTCAACGTAATGGCACAACCTCAATAAATTTTAGCCTTATCATAGGCTTCACTTCAAGTAACATGCTCGCCCTCAACGCAAGGGCACCACCTCAATGAATTCCAGCATTATCACAGGCTTTACTTCAAGTAACTAGCTCACCCTCAATGCAAGGGCATCGCCTCAATGAAATTCAGCCTTATCACAAGCTTCACTTCAAGTAACGGCTCACTCTGAACCCAATGGCATCACTTCAATGAATTACAGCCTTATCATAAGCTTCATTTCAAGTAAGAGCTTTCCCTCAACGCAATGATATCGCCTCAATGAAAGGTCGAACCCATATGAACGGTCGAAACAATACGTTGGAGGCCGAACCCAATTGCAGGAACCGAAGCCTCATTGGAGGAGCGAAGTTGTTATGGGCTTAATGGAAGATCTTACATAATATTTGGTAAGTGATTGATGTGACAATTCACTGCCATAGCTGCTTCACCTAACCGAACGGGTCGAGTCTAAACCCTAAATGACAGGCTTTTGGTAGCAAAAGGGTGTTAGCATTAAATGCATATGATTGATTGATGCATGTGAAGAGGCTTTAGCCATCCGATGAGGCCATGTGTTTCTTCATTCAATGGTTCTTATTCATCATCTTCTATTATAAAAACTCAAACATTGTGCCATTCCAAAGGTAATGCAAGTTTAAACTCTCCAACTATAAATTTTCTATCTATATCTCTCAAAAAAGGCTCCCAAAGTTGAACCTTTTTTTTATACATGAGGCTCGTGCCTAAAACATCTCCCACACTCAAACACTTATGTAATCAAGTGAATTAATCGTCGGAGTGTACGCGGCCAACTCTACTACCATCGAGAAAGGCCACGTGTGGCTAACGGTTTGTCCTATTGTGAATGAATCCGCTTACATGGACGCGAGAGGCATTGGGATCTGTTGGCCACGTTGGAGGTACAAAATTCATGAACGGATTGATAGATAAATATTTGGCATGTCATGTAGACTTTACCTACTTGATTAAAGTCATAAACATTTGTTCACTATAATTTTTTTAGACTATTCTAAATTAATAGTAAATAATGAAAAATATATTTTTAATAATTTGGTGCTATTATAATTATTTATTTTTTTGCTAGTAAATTATAAAGGAAACGGTTAAAAAATATTAAGTAAGAGAGGGTTTATAGGTGCAAAGAGGTCCTTGTCGGCCTTGCAATCATGAATTTCCACACACAAGAATGGATAATAAAGACAAGCATTTTTCTTTCATGGTATAATTAGCATCCTGGTAGGTTGGAATACATTATAGCGAAAGATGCTATATTTTGCTTTTATTGCTATTTTTTCAATTCAAGTAGCGGTTTATTTGTTAATTCCGGGTTCTCAAAATGGAAAAAGAAAGAAAATATAAAAAACACATTGCAAAATCAAGTAGTATACACAATTAGGCTTGGGTCAAGTATGAATCATTATGAATCGAGAACAAAGCATTCGATCATGTCTTTTTAAACAATTACATCAAGCTTGAACATCAATAAATGGTGTTCGATTTCTTATACGACACGGGATGGCCTTTCGTGGACATGAAAATTTTGAATATTCAATCAATCAATGGAAATTTCTTGAATTATTTCATTGGTTTTGTGATCATAATGTTGCGATTAAGGCTATTGCTTTGACAAATGCACATGAAAATCTCAAGTTCACATTACCACGAGTTCAAAGATATTGGTGATGGCTTGTTTTCTATTCTAATTGATGAATCTCGTAACATTTCAGGGAATGAGCAAATGTCAGATTTTTTTCATTATGTGAAGAATGGGCGTGTACTGGAATATTTTATTGGTAGCACACATGTTTCAAGTACAACATGTGTCTCACTTAAGGCTAGAATTGGTCAATTATTCTCCAAGCATAGCTTAACTATATCTAATTTGAGAGGTCAATGATATGATGGAGTTACCCTATTCCACATGTTTAACTAAGATTTTAAAAATTGAAAAAAGATAAATAAATCAATTCATCGGCGGAACCGGAAAGAGAGGGATTTGAACCTTCGGTACGAATAACTCGTACAATAGTGCGATGTGAATATAATGGTCTCAAAGCATTTATTTTGAAAGAAAATTCAAGTGCTTACTACATTCATTGATTTTCTCATCAACTTCAACTAGCTCTTGTAGATATGACAGAGAAACATTCGAAGATTGAAACATTCTTTACTTCAATGCACATATTGGTGCGATGTTGTTGGAGGATCAACTTAATGGTGTTATCTTCTCCGAGAGAAACAGAGACTCAAAATTCTTGAAACGCTCAATGTTGGTGAAATATCAAGCGGGCGGGTCTTAGGGCCTGTCTGGGAGCCATACCTAGCAGAATTCTGCCCGTTGGATGCACTGTTGAGCCGAAACATTTGACTGAGTTGTGTCTAGGTAGGGCCCAGAGTGTTGAAAATAACGGCACTAAAATCGATTTTTTGGTTGAAATTTTTTTTAACAGACAGGCCCTTAATCAAGAAACTACCAGTGAAACACGTGGGGGCTCTCACTGCAGATATTTAATTGACTTGATTGAGCTTTCAACCACAATTGATGTTGTTGAGAACATTGTTACTGATACTTAAGTTCTGAAACAAGAGGTAATCCATGTATTTTATTGGAGTCGATGTTAAAATTTGAATTTTCATTTAATCTACATCTCATGAAAAAGAAATTAGAAATCTCAAGTTTGTGCATTCTATAAAGCTCACGAGATCAATGTTCCTAATATGGATTATATATTCAAAACTCTAACTCATTCATAGCATGACATGGTAACAAATTTGCATCACTTCCGTGTGGATATATTTTATTCTGATGTTGCTATGCAACTACAAGAGTTGAATTATTGATTTTCTGTGGTGAATAGTGACTTACTACTTCTTTTGACAAGAACAAATTGATTCGACTATATGAATATTATATGGTAGATTTTGACACAATAGATATCTTGAAACTTGATGATTAACTTGATATATATAATCTTGAGATGCGCACTAGCGAAGGTTTTGGAAGATTACAAGGTTCTAGTAATCTTGCATTGAAGTTGATTGCAAAAAATAAACATGATGTGTATCATTAGTCTACAAGCTCGTGCTAATGGTATTAATTCTTTCCGTAGGTACTGCTAAAATTGAGAGAGGATTTTTGGCAATTACAAGTCAAGAATTGTCAGCGTAATCGAATCGAAGATCAGTAGTTGAATGATAATTTGATCGCATATATTAAGAAAAACGTATTTGACAATATTGAAAATTATGTAATTATGAAACGTTATCAAAGTATAAGAACACGTAGAGAACTAATACTTTTATTTTTTTTCACATTTTTTTTGCTAAGCTCCTTGCCTAAAGGAACTATAGACATCATGGAAATCCAAAATCTGAAGACAATTATGCCGAGATGTGATGTGTACAGTCTTCCATAACTTATTTCCATTTAAACAAGTTGGCCTATATTTCTCACATGTAACATAAATTGAATGCCACAGGCAAAATTTTTATGGCAGAGTACCCCTGCCATGATCTCCCAATGGTTGAATAATTTCAAATTGCACAAAAGCCACAGCACAGGGTATCTTAGTTGAGTTAATTAGTATATAATTCACATAAAGAGGTGTGTAAAGGGAGATAGCAGAAGGTAAAACTGCGAAGCATCTGTTTCCTTGATGATTCTACAACCATCAACACTTACACAACATCATCGACATTACTACATCACCAACATACAACTACCAAACACCAATAACAACCTACCAACTACACATTCAAAACACCACACCAACCTATTACTTTTTTTCTACATTTCCAATCACAAACATCCTACCAACTAAAAGACATAAAGTTGTGACATAATCTTTACTTTGATCAGTAGCCAAACCCATTAAAAAATAAAAGACCGATGACGTTACAAATCAGCATCAAGCCCAATCCCACTTGATATAGCTTCGTCAATCAACTCATCCTACGCTCCCTCTGCTGCATATTGTTCGACCTGCAGATTAAGCCATTTATTACATTCTTGTAGCATAGACGAACAGGTAGGTCAATCCAAGAAAAATAGTTGCCAGCATCTAGCTGTCCATAGTTTCTCCGTCCATGAAGACTTTGTGGCAGCTCTCTAACCACGTTAAAACTTGTTCGGAATTCCAAGATGCCAATGGAAAATTTTCCATGATGAAGGAAATTTTTTACTTTCTACAACGCTGGTTTCAATTGAGGGTGACTTGGATTTTGGGAATATTGGTTTGGAAGCAGACGGAGTTTCTTGATTTGAGATGGAAAACACTTTGGTGGAAGAAATCCATTAGGTATTTGCTTTCAAGATTTGGGAAAAATTAAAAATTTGATGGAGTTCGAAAAATGAACGATTCTTCTAATTGTAAGCCAAAACGCTATTATTTGTGTGTTTTGTTCATGCCATCAGCTTTTAATACGGTTAGTGGCCAAGTAGGATTTTCATCTACTTACGTAGTTACGTGGATGTTTTTTACTCGAGTAGACGGACAAAATTGAAATGAATGATAAATAAAATTGAAATGTGCACACACAATTTGATACAGGACACAACTAAACAGTACCATGAACATAACTAAGCAACAATCATCCCCCATAAGCATGAAAAAGATCACAAGGGCAAAAGCCTCAAAAACTTGGTTTCACAATGGCATGAACACAGCTAGCTAGTCTTCCGCTGCCACTCCCAACAGACTTGGTACATTTTGATACCCAATACTAAATCAGAAATAGACTGAACATTATAATAAACATAATTTTACTTTCTTTTCTTCCTTAATATTGTCCAGTACTAAGCAACTTAAATTACAGAAATGACGGTATTAGGATTTAGAACTGGAAATCATCCAACGCACCTACATTTTTTTTACAATGATTTTTGCAATGCTAATTCTGTTATATACATAGCTAAAATCACAAGATTTATACAGTCAATGCAAAAAGTAATTGAAACTTCTCGCATTCTTCGCTTGGATTTGGTGACGTTAGGTCTTCAGAAGCATGGTAAAGGATTCCATCCTGCAGACTCACAGCTGAGCAAAATTTTTACGCACATTTATTTAGTCTATGTCAACCGGAAAAGGAATCCAGCACACTTCATCATTTACATCTGCACAAGGAAACTTCGTCAGCAAACGACACTTTAAATCCTAGCGTTATTTCTTGAAATTTCTGAAACACAATTAGTTTATTTACTGTGAAATATCTCATTAAAGTTGTCTATCTTTAGCATTTCTGGCCAATGTACCTCTAGAAAAGGGATAGAATAGACTGACACAATTTCAAAGCCAACAGTAAGAAAATAAACGAAGCTGTTGATCGTATACATACACGACATTCATGTCAAATAACATAATACTACAACTCCAAGACATGTGCCTATCACTTTACTGCTTTACGGTTTCCTTTTACCCCGCAAGAAAAGGAAAACGAATGAGATAAGGGCGCAAGTCTCAGAATGGACAATCGTCGATTATTCTTACCGAATATAAAGAACAAGAAATTATTTGAAATCACCAGGCAGCATCCTCCCTCCCCCAACCCGAAATCAAGACGGGAAGACTAAGAAATTACAATATTATGAAGCAGATGGTCTCAGTTCACATGAATTTGAAAAGCTTTACGAAGGGATTTTCAAATTATTGGAGAAAAGAGAAGAGTGCAGATAACGAGTTCATCAGAAATCCAGCGATTTTGCAAACAAAGCCGGGTCGCAGTCGAAACCTCTTTTAATTCAATAACATTCAGTTTAGATGAATAGTTCAAGCCAAGCTGCTAAAAGAGAGAGGCCTACCATCACACAACTTCTTATGTAATTACTATTTTTAGTAGGTCAAGTGCACTTATGAATTATCCATGCATGTGTATGCAAACACATATATAGGGTTCATGTCCATAAATGTACGGTTCTAGGTGATTCCCAGAATAATCTTAAAATCAATAGTTGAATGAGGCAAAAGAAAAGAACTAAATTCTAGCTGCAGCTTTGTGATCTCGGTTATATAACAGGGTAGCAAATGATAAAAGTACATGAACTTAAGCTGCCATCATTTGTGAATAGTGATTTTTATGAGATGTGTGATTAAAAAGTAAGGAAAAGTTTAGGCTTATGTGCAGAATATTTTATTATGTGAATGTGCAGTTGAAAATGGGTATATAGAAAAAGAGTTTTTAAACAGAATACAATAAACAATAGTGAAGAAACGATTTTCAAACTGACTATGGCTCGAAAAAAGGTGACCTATTGCCGCTACTTTGCTAGATCTTTAACAATCTTGTGAAAAATATTTGTCTTTAAATAGCCATTTTTATGGTGTTTACCATAATGTAAAATGGAAAAATTTAGTTTCATTCAAATGGCTGTATAGATAACCACAATCAAGTGAAAGCATCGGCCAGGGATCATATTGCATTGACACACCAGGTCCAGAACATTCAGAACACATTATCTACTTGAAAAAAAAAAACTCCTACAATAATTTTGTCCCAAGAAAAATTGAACCAGAAACGTCTCCTAGGTCTATTTAGAAATAACAAATATAGCAATGAGGTAACCACGTTTGGAGATCGTGAGAGGATTCATATGACCTTATCGTTCAGCAAATGTTTGGAATATGGTAACAGCAAAATAACTCTCAGCAGTAAAGAATTGTTAAGGACTTCATACAAGTGCAATATAAATGACACACAACACCTTTAAAAAAAAAAAAAAAAAGTTGATAGAAAGCCATTAAAACAAGCTACAGTTTTCACATTGACCAACTAAATGTCATAGCATATGTATAAATTATACACATTTGTATATTTCAAAATTAGAGCAATCAACTATCAAAGGATATAAAGATGAATTTACCTTAGCACATGATATTCCAATAAGCTGCCCAAGCCTCGTACAGCATTGATTTAATGCAACAAGATTAGCTAGTTACAGATAGCAAGCTTCCCGGTCCATTCATCAGCAGCAGCAACCCCATAATCAAGACTAATCTCCTTCATAGGAGGAATATTTTCTGTAGCAAACAGCATAAGGTGAGGGAATGACACATTATTGTGATCGTACAGCACAGGCTGTACCATAACGTTTGGAATTGAACTCTGGCTCATATAACAAGCTACATTTCTCATTCTTGATACATCCATGGAAATATCTAAAGGAGGAATTGGTGGATACGATGGGCAAACATAGTCAGAAAATATTTGTGATAAATCCCCCCACTCTGTCCATCTATCACCGAAACGACTCGGATAAATCAAACTATCACCATTCATCGTGAAAATCTGGGCTTGCTCACGCGTGAGTACAACCCCTGCATACTCACAAATAAAAGAGCCAGCCTGGATCAAGTCCAATGACCTCACTCCCCACTGTGTCTCCCTAGACCTAAACACTNATGACCTCACTCCCCACTGTGTCTCCCTAGACCTAAACACTTCAAACCGATTCTTAATTCCCTTTTGGCTAACACGATTACGGCAACTAGGAGGGCAACGACAATGGGGCCCACACTCAAAAATCAATGGTTTTCCCCTCACAAGAATCCCATTTGAATCATAGGCAAACTCACCCCCATTTTTCTTTGCACAAAAGCAATTATCCAAACACCCCCTAGCACACTCACATCCCGTCCCATTCCCATAATTATATACATAAGACGGGAAAATGGTTGTAATAAGATACTCATGATAAACAGGCCCATAGTCCTCATCAATGTCATTAAAGAAAAATACTGGCACATTCTCCTTTTTTCTAGATAAATCAAGTGTTATGTAACCTTTAGGACGCACTTCCAACGGCCGAACCCTAAGATTCCTCGCAAACTTCATAAGGCTACTTCCCATTTCCACCTGATTTTCAATCCTAACAAGTTTGAACTTGTAAACCCCAAACCCCGACTTCCCCACATCAAACCAAGTGTCAGTTATCCTGTATAAGCCATCATAAACATAAACTTTACCACTAGCACTACCTTCATATTTAAAACCACGAATGACCCTTACCTCCAAGCCATAATACATGCTCCTCTCCATGGCCAAATTACCACTTTCCAATTTTTGGTGCATTGCCTGCCTGTTATGTTTGTCCTGTCCACCATGCCCAGTATAAATGATCACATCCCCTGCATCCTCATCATCTTCATAACCTCCAGAAACAATAATGCTGGTGGCTATCGGTTCTCTGTTCGAGCTCTGACTGGCTGGGACATAATCAATCCCGGCCTGAGGATGACCGTGCAACCCGACAACAACCAACTCCATTCTGAAAAAGAACACATCGCCAATTGCTATACCAGGGATATCACCCAAGATCCTCTTATCACGATTCAACCACAAACCTGCATCCCTCATTAATGCTGCCGCCTTCAAATCCCCTCTTGTCTTCTTCTTTGGGACCAGCAAATCACGGTGTTTATCATCCTCTGAGGTAGAAAATATACGCAGGGAGTCAAAGAGCATCCGGGTCCTCCTGATTAGGTCCCGGAAGTAACGGTGGTCATCAGCTTTAAGATCCGTAACCCGGACTAGCTCAGATGAACGTTGAGGGTACTTGCGAGTTCCTCGAGGCGAAATAACGACAGCCGGAAGCTGGGCCTCGTTGTTGGCGACTGGGACGATAGCCCCATAATTGGGATCGGACTCAGGAAGAATGGAGACCTGGCCGTGCCTCTGAACGCCCTGGGCAAAAGCTGAGCGGAAGAGGTCGGAAATGCGGTGAAATTCAGAACATAAATCGGGTTCAGATGAAGAAGTAAGAAACTGAGTTGACGCTGATGGAATGGAGGGTTTGAGGTCGGGTTGTGAATTAGCGGCGGATGGCGGCGGTTCATCTATGGGTTCAAGCTTTGGCTCGATTTTGGGTGTAATTAAGGTGGAGTTTGAAGGAGAGTAACCGGGATCAGGATATAGATTGAGGTCGAGAAATGGGATTGTAGAATTCATTTGTAATTTGCAACAAGATTTGCTGTTTAAGGCAAGGATTTGTTGCAGAGGTTTGAAAAAAAAAACCCAAAAAAGTTTTTAAAAAAAAAAATAGAAAGAGAGAGACAATGGGAAGAAAGATTTTATGTTATGTAATGTTCAAGAAAAATTTGAAAATTTGTGAAAGTTAAGAATGAGGACTGAGAAGTTGTGGTTTGATAAATCGACACAAATACACTTTGAACGCTAGGATAGATAGCCCGTTTTAAAAAAAAATAGAAAGAGAGAGACAATGGGAAGAAAGATTTTATGTTATGTAATGTTCAAGAAAAATTTGAAAATTTGTGAAAGTTAAGAATGAGGACTGAGATGTTGTGGTTTGATAAATGGACACAAATACCCTTTGAACGCTAGGATAGATAGCCCGTTTGATTCTAGATGAGTTAAATGTTCCAATGGGTATCGATTTTTGCACTTCGTCACGACTTACTCACCGGACTTTAAGAGTTGTCCCAATGGCCATTGAACTTACGTTCGTTGCTTCCCGTTACTCATTGAATGAATTTCGTCTTTAACTCTGTCTAGATGACAGACGGAATGCCTACGTGTACCATTAAATGTACGAGTTAAATGCACAAATTTATTTCCAAAACAGCAAAAATTTGTGTTCCCATTTCCGAACAACACAATCCCAATCCCTAATTCTAACCCCCAAATCCATTTCATTTCTCATATGTAAAATCAGTCTTCTGTAGAAATAATTTAGTTTTGCAATCAAGAACCTAAAATCGGATTGTGATCTTTGTTGTGATTCGATTTTCCCCAAACCTGAAATCGGCATCCACTTCTGCAAACAGCGGGTAAGTTTGAATGATGAGTGTGGTTACTTTTATTTTGTGGTTGTTCGTATTAATGTTTTTGTGTTATAATCAACATCTATATTCTCCTGATTTTGTGTTTGTATGTTAAGAAAAATTAGTTGTCGGTTTGTGTATTTGATTTTCAAGTTGGAATTCGTGTTATAATGCTTTGGCAATATAGAAGCGTGTAATCCTTTGCTGGTGATGAGTTAATGTTACAAAATTCATTGCACTTTGTTGAACTAATTTATCCATTCAAACCATTGAATTAACTTCGAATTACTAAATTTGGTGGCTCCACATGCTTGTTTAGAATGGCAAGGAAGAATTTATGTAATTGAGACATTTGCTCAAATAACAGAAGAAAATGTCGAGATATCTGTCAACATAATGATCCGCAAGGGAAAAGGAGCAATGTAGGAGAGCAGGAAAGGGAAGGGAAGACTTCCGTGAATTTGTTAAAGCTATATAATCGAGTTAATGACATATGTTTTCTGTCGAACTCCATGTTTATGTAATCAGCTCTAATTGTCTCCATGTTTATGTAATCAGCTCTAATTGTTCTTAATTTGCAACTTTTTCTATGCTTTATAAATTTTGAGTTGGATTTTTTACTGTAGCTTAGTACCAGTTCACATATGAATGTCGATGATGGATTGTTTTGCCTTAGTAGTCATTCTCAGGTGTTCATGACAATCAAAATTGTATGATCTTAGTTGTAATAATTGTGTAATCTTACTATTGTTTTAATGTTTTGCATATGCTGTTGTGAGTGGATTGTAATTCTCGAGTTGCGTTGATAATTGTCCCGGCTGCAGATATTTATGTGTTTCAAATTCTTTCAGTTTCATCTTCTATAGTATTTCCGTCATTCAATTTTTGAAGTATATTTAAAATACTGTGCATTTTATATGCAATTTATTTTGAGAAATAAGTCTTGATTGGTGTCGAGTGTATGCTACTAGTTTGCTCACAATTATTTTCAAGGTATACTTGGTTGTGTGTGTTCCATTGCAATTTAATTTGACTGACTTTTACATGTCTTATGAGGCTTTCATAATCCTCAGTTCCTTAAACTTTATACCCCTATATACATGTTCATTTCCCACAAAAGAATCAATGCACCATACAAGGTCAATCACACTAGAAGTGTTCCATACGTGAATGTCTAAAATACGTAAAACATAAAGGTCATTGAAAAATACAGCAACTTATGTATTAGAACATGCTTTTCGGCAACATTTTAGCCACCATTTCGATTATAATGCACATATGACACAACCCACTCAACAATATTTCACACTTCGCTCGGTGATGTACATAACCATTTGACATAACTTTC
>CAIGRF010132187.1:25447-37277 GCA_903798235.1 Fraxinus ornus | reverse complement strand
TCAAAATTTTGTGATTAATAAGAGACAAATTTTGAGATTTTATTTTAATACTTTCTGCTTAAAAGTTAGTAACATAGAGACTTTTATAAAAGTCTCTAAAAATTATAAAAGTTTGAATACCCTAAAATTTATAGAGACTTTTAAAAAGTTTTAATTGAATACACTGAGACTTTTAGAGGCTTTTTAAAAATTTATAAAGTCTCAATTAAATATAACAATACTTTTAGAGAATTTCCAAAAGACTACATTGAATACCTCTAAACTTTTTAAATCTCAAAAAGTCATTAAAAGTCACAATTGAATAATTCCCCCTTAATCTTTTTTGTTACCACAATATCTAATGTAACATGTAAAATATAATATTACAAATTACGATAAATAAAATATATAAACACCCTATACACAAGGTGCATTTAGTAAATGTTCCTATTATTTTGTAATTTTTTCACTGGGTCATGCCACATATTCAAATCCAACTAAGAGCCAATTAATCAAGAGTCGATTCTAAACTTGACCCCATGGATAGTCATCTAGATAACATGCATATTTTTATTAGGACAATAGCGTCTCTATTTGTAAAAATAGAATAAATTTGATATCATATAAAGATTTGGTTCTATCTTTTATAGGACCATCTCAAATTGATTAATACTTTTATATTGAATGTTAGTCGGATTAGTCAATATTTATAAATTTCGATGTAACGATAAGATGTTATTTGTAACAAGTTTTGGCTAGTTAATTGGTCATATTTTATTCATGATTAATTGAATTGGTATCAGTCTCGATACGACAAAATCATTCTCTTAGATCGAATGCTTATTCGACATGGGTTCCCTTAATATTTAACATCCGTAATGTTTAACACCGGTACGTATTTATAAAAATATATTTTATGTTGAAAATCATGTTGCCTATCATAATCATTTGAAATAAGTAACTCTTAATCATTTGAAATAAGTAACTCTTACAACTTATATAAGTTACGACAAGCACTATAATAAATAAAAATTTCATATAAACTTTAAAACTAATATAAATTAAATAATTGCCTATTTTCTAAAAAGTAAGGGGGTTGTTCTCTTTGCTATTTTTATCCCGTATTCTGTTTTTTATTTTTCAAAACAGTGAAAACACGTTTATTTACTTATTTTCAAAAAACAAATTTTCAAAAACGAGTTTAAAATTTAAAAAAAAAAAAAAATTCGAAAACGTCAAAAATGACATTTTGGGTATTTTCAGTTAAAACCAAGCCAAAATTTCCAAAACACGTTTTGGCTGTTTTCAGTTATGCCATCAATAAAAATCACCGCCATCGCCGCCTGCACCACCCCGTCAAAACCACCGTCGTCGCCACAGCCACAACAATAGAAGAAGCTAGCGACGTCGCAACCTAAATCCATTACCACCGCCACAGCCACAACAGCGGCAAAAGAAGTTGGCGACGCCACATCCAACCACTGCACACCACCACCGCACCCAAACCAACCATCGCATAAGAAAAGAGAGAGGAAGAAGCTGACGATTGCAGGGAGCGCCACTCACTGCTCGTCGCGACAGCTCCGCCGTGGTCTTCGATGCCGGTAGCCTTGCGAGAGAGGAGAAGAGGATAACGAGTTTTCCAATTTTTTTATTTTTGAAAATAATTTTTCAAATGATAAAAAGAACTCATTTTCAACAATTTCAAAATGAATACTCAAAAACCAAAATGAATTCAAAACGAAAAACTAAAACACGAAGATAACAGCCCCTAATATTTTCACTCATCTAGCAATGGACTGCAAGCTAGTCTATACATTGTGCTTTTTCTATTCTCCTCGCTACCTCTTCCTATTAAAATAGACGAAGATATGAAGAAACATGAGCTTGAATCGGCACTTTCCTTCTACCATCTCGATCAACTGACATCTTCTATTTTCTTTCTCGAATCTTCTTCTCTGTCTCTCGATATCTCTTTTCTGAAAATGCTCATTCAAACTGCAAGAAAAAGTTTCCAATTAAATACTTGTGGGGTCCTCAAGCAAAATTGCAAGTAAAATCCAAATCTTTCTTCTATTTACTATTTTCCCACGGTTTTTAAGATTTGTAGAAGGCCCACAAGAAAATCCCATAACACCACATATTTTTTTTCCCATTTGACTTAGACTTGACCAATTAAATTTCTTGACTTTGACCACAAGAGAGTGGGGTGTAACAATTGCAGTTTGATTTATAAAATTAAGGATACGCCTGATTTGTTGTTTTCAGTTTTTAAAACACCAAATATTTGTTTGATCTGACATTATCGAAAATGTATTTTTCGAAAATAATTGTAAACTTATAATATAAAATTTAAAACTCATTTGTGAACACACTCAAAGCGCGGGAAATAGGGTTTACATAAAATTTAAGTGCATAAAATTCTAAAACTTAAAACTTTTTAAAAATTAAATTATAAAAAAAAAATTCATAAATGAAAATAGAAAATAATAAATTCTAAAAATAAAATTAAAATTTTGAAAATATCTTTAAAAATCCCAAAAACAAAATTCTAAAATTCTAAAACAATAAAAAATAAAAAATAAAAATTGTTTATCCTCTTAATGAATATTTACATAAAAATTATAAAAAGAATACATTTAAATGAATACTGATAGAAATTTTCAGTCAACATCATTAATTTTTATTTTTGTTTTCCTATGTTTTGCTAACTCAATTTATTATTTATTTCTGTTTTAATTTTATAGCGAAAATCAACTTTAAAATGTATATTTTACTAGTGACATATTAGTATAAAGATTGTGATGGTACTACTAACGATTGCTATTTGTAGAGGTGATGATTAGCCATTGATTGTTGGTGGGTTGGAAAAGATGAACTGTTATTTTAAAAAAAAAAAAAAAAATTTGTTGTTAATATGTTTTTAATTATTTTAAGTAGGATTAATTTGTACTTTTTACAAAGATTCCGTTTTCGTTTCAGTTTCTCCTTTTATTTTTTGTTTTGTTATTTCTTCTTCTTGTTTATTTAAATACGATCGGTAAAATTGACGAATTCGGCTACTTGATCAAAAGATTGGGAAAGGAGCTCGAATGATTTGCAAGGAGAGGAAAAGAAGGTTTGGAGCTAGCAGAAGTTGGTTGTTGAGTAAATGCTAGTATGAAAGAGTAGCGAACAATTGAATTGGTGTAAAATTTGGATTGTGATTTTTTATAATCTTTCTTTTTGCCTTTATTTTTCTTTACTTATTTTTTCACTAAATCAAGTGACTTTTAATAAATGTCTAAATGGATGAAAATTAAATTGTATATTGAAATACTATAACATCCAAATATAAGGATCCAAATATAACAAAAAAAAGGTTGAATGCCTTCTTATTATTTTGAATAGATCGAGGATTCCGTTTGTAATTTTGTCTCTCTAAGATTATACAATTCTTATTTTTCATGGCCTTCCACTTCCCATAGCCACTCGTATCATTCACAATGTATTCCTATACATTTCTTCCTCCAAACCCGCCATTAGTATCCCACAAAAATTACTACTCTAATATAAATAATTATAATAATTCTCCAAGAATTCAAATTCACTTTTCTACTCTTTTCCACTCATCAGCTCTATTAATTTCCAAGAAAAATAAGAATTTGGGTTCTTGCACAAGAAACAGATTCGGGGCAAGATGTTCTTTAAACCAAGAAAAGGAGGAAAAGATTTCTCAAGATGAAAATGGAGCACAATTTGCTTCCAAGAAAATTGATGCTGGTCTTGGCAATGGCTTCAGCAATTCATCTACCAGTTTCTTGACCTTTCTATGCCCCTTGCTAAAACTCTTTTCTGTGAGTATTTTATTTTTATAATAAGTATGAGTATTAAAGCCTAAGATCATGATAATTTTTAGCTGTGGCGTGCAATTAAGTTATTTCTTAATTGAAGTCCTTAATGTTGTGCTATCTTAATCCTAGTTTTCACATATTTTGGTCAAAAGTTTTCAAATTAAGAAGTTTCTGTGCAACCTAGTGTCTAGCCCATTGTTGCAATCTCCACTACATGGAATTTAAGGTCACAAATGTTATGTTGAGTTTTGGTAGGATTTTGCTGTGTACACCATCACAGTAGGGGGGGCACGATTTTTTTTATTGGGCGTGAGCCCCCTATGGTGAGGGGCTTGTCAACTCCCGGTGTGCACATATCCAAACCCTTTTTGATATATCTTCTGCCATTTAGTACGTTTGGCGTCTTCTTGCAGGCTGGAGATCCCTCTCGGGAACGGAACTACCTACTGGAGGTATTGCACACTTGTTATCAATACTCATTTTAATCACCAAGTGAAAAAGTACTTTTCATTTATTCTTATAACATAAGAGAAAAATAAGGAGAAAGAAGTTATGAATATTCTGATATGAATTACTTTGCCTATATGGTGTATATGTCCTTATATGGTACCCTAGAAAATCATCTGATGAAGCTAATATCTATGAAAAATAGGCACACATAATTCTAGTTTTTAGAGCTAAAGAAGTTTGTCAATTTGACGCTAGTTTGAATTATACCTTCAAGTGTGTTCAGCTGTAAATAAGGGGGCTAAGAAAATCTTATGTACCTAATTGTGCACTACTCATTTGTTTTCAACTTTTCATACTCCTAATATAGTCAATGTGGTACAAGTATGATTATTTATTCAAGATACTGTGTAAGACAAAATTTAAATAAATAATTTGAACATAAGCATTTAGATGAGGTGGTTCAAATGGCATAATGGCACGCAAAGATATTGATATCAAATCTTGTCACTGCCTATTACATAAAAATTATGCATGTCAAGAAAATGAAACTGGCATGCAATCTACTATTCCAGAATACATTCTTTCAAAATAATGTGACTCAAACACACACCCTAAAAAAATAGATATCTCCTCTCTCTGTTACCTTATGCTTTGAATGAGATGGTTCAACTTGTAAGGAGTCTTGTTTCTCCCATTTTGTGGCTTAGTCACTACCACATTTACTGCTAGAAGGATTTGTTAGGACTTAGGATGCACTGAGAAAGGGCTACTTCAATTACACCCATCTCATGTGATATTTGGATGAGTGGTTTACGAAGTATTTAGATGGAGTGTCCCTATTTCAAAATCTCGCTGCCATTTTGATTATTCAAATTTTCTTTTCATGCTTCCCCTAATTGACTAAAAGAGTCTGCACCATTTCTAGTGGATTGCTGAGGAAAAAAACTGTTCTGTCACTATCCAGTCCAATTGGTTTAAACTTTCAATGATTTCAGCAGTTTAATTAAATGCACTTTAGAGACTTTTGTTTCTTTTCATTTTAGATTATATGTTTTCCCGTATTCCTGAGACTTGTTTGTTGATAACAGGAAACGACATCGTCGTTAGCTTCTTTGGCTAGGCTTCCGTGGGGATCAAGATCGCAGTATGATAGTTTAAGCAGCCAAAAGAAAGAAGATCCTCCACTGCGTTTGCAACTCTTTGAATTTGGTGAGTCCTTGATTATGTAACTAAGATAATATCCTCCTGCTCTTATATATCATTTCTGTAATACTAGTCGACATTAAATGTGCATTGCACATTATTATGAAATACTTTATAAGGGCTGTAAAAATAATATTTGAATATGCGTGAATGTTAATTAATTTAGAATTAATACCAGGGAATATATACGTGACAAATAATGTTAAATTATTTATTTAATTTACAATTAAGTAAAACGGGGATGATAATTAGCATACATGGACGTGAATGAAATGCATTACTGAATGTGAAATTTTAATTAATTTATAATTAGTATTAATAACACTGAAATGCATAAATGAAGATGAATATTAATCAAATGAATGTGAATGTTAATTTATTGAGAATTAATAACAGGAATTCATACAGTAATGGTAACTAAATGATTAAATGAATTAAATATATATCGAAAATAAAAAGTAAGGTATTATTGAAATTATTGAATTATAATAAAGATAGAATCGTTAAAAAAATAATTCTCCACATACCGTATATGCAACTAACATAAGATTGAAATAATTAAATTATAGTAGAACTAAAATGGTAAAAAAAAAAATGATTCACTTGATGTGATATTTAATTTCAATTAAGTAAAATGGGATGTTATACATGGACATGAATAATGAAATACATTCTTTTATCTGAAATTCTAATTAACTTATAATTAGAATTAGTAACACTGAAATACATAAATGAAAATGAATATTAATTAAATGAATGTGAATTTTAAATAATTGAGAATTAATAATGTGGAATTCATACAATAATGAAAGCACACAGGTGAAATGAATATGTCAAATGTATATGTATATTGATGATAACTAAATTGTTAAATAAATTAAATACATATTGCTAAGAATAATTAGTGAGTTTTTTATTCACTTATAAGTGACTTAGATAACACAATAAATGGAAAAGATAAATTGTCACATGGAACACTGGAATAAAACGTAATCTTTCAGCCATTATTGCTTTGATCTTGGAGTTAAAGATTGTAGGGATTGTCAACAGAGGCATGCCCGTTTTGCAGGAGGGTTCGAGAAGCCATAACCGAGCTTGATCTTTCAGTAGAGGTGTGTTAACGTCTACGTTCGCAGCATCTTTCCTTATTTTTCATTAATAATACTTTGCAGACATCTCTCAACTTCAGCAAATTATAGTATATATTTCTTGAAATAAGTTAAGGACCGGGGCAGTTTTCAGTTGGTTTACTCTTTCAACATGCACCCTTAGTTGTGGACCATATATATATGTAGCTTTAGATTGGATTCCTTGCATAGGGTTTTATCACGGAGGTTGCCAAGTTTGAGTAGACCTTTTTTTCTGCTTAAGCTGTCGGATAGGTAGAGATGTGTAAGAAATATGTATGGTAGTTGTTAATAAAGTATGAGCACCCAGGCTCCAAACAACAGTTAGGGTGAGATTTGTGCATATTTATACTTATTATAATCAACCGAAAGAGAAATGTAAACAGAAATTTCCCCCCTCTGCTTCAGTTAGACATGAGCCGCGCAAAAAACGCTTTTACACTGGATGTGGTGAACACTTATTTTAAGTTTTCATCAGGTTCTATAGCTTCCAAGTCTTAGTCGTCTGTAAATTGGCTCAGGAGGATAAGTTAACTTTGGAGGTGACTTCTTAGAATAATGAAAGAAAGGCCAGAGGGTGACTCCTTATTTTCCTCTTTAAGAATATGATGTTACTTATGAATTTGAAATGCTACAGTTTACTCTATGAGTTGCAGGAAATTGTCTAGAGAAATATATAGTGATTGATGATACATGTAATCTGGTCTTGGGAAACCATCATTCTTGTGGTAGATGATGGTTGGTTGCTGATATCTTTCGGGAACTAGAAGATTTTAGTAGCTAACTCCCTGTGATGCAAGGAGCCGTAGTATCTTACCCACAAAATATTATAGGTTTATCTTGGAACACAAAGCTACAGGTTAGATAATCAAGTTGAACGTTCCATATTTCTTCCCAGAGTTGATGACAGATTTTGATCCATACGAGTTTAAGGTGTAAACATCGATCTCAAAGTATGCATTGGATCTATGTCAGCTCTGATATACCACATTTGTTTCAGATATCAGATACATTTCAAGCTTCAAAGTGGCAGAGAAGTGAAATAAAATATATGGTTACATACTTCCCAATATATAAACAAGGAAGGAAATAAGTAAAATTCTGATTTAAGCTGCCATTTTGCAGTTCCATAAATTTTTCTCTCATGGATGGGATCACAAAATTAACAATAAATCATTAAAATCACTTTCATTTCAGATATGTGATGATGGTGCTATCTTACAACTTCTCGAGTGACATATAGAAGGGATAACTAGAAAATCTAGTGCCTGAATAGCAACACTGTAGAAGATTCTCAAATTGCGAAGTTCATTTTGAAGCATATTCTTTTAATGATATTCTCTAACAGATTCTGGTGGCTTTGTGAAGATAGGACTTCAATCTACTTAATTGGTTGCATATCCTTAAACTTGATCGATTTAGCCCCTTTTGGCCAATTTATAAATGATTTATAAATGGTCAAACTTCGTTTTCAACCACACATTCCAATTGACCTATAAGTACTATTCACTTATTCATCGCTTATTTCTATATATTTATAAATTAAGCCATTTATATATTTTTCCCTAACAGAGGCTCAACTTTTTAGGTTTTTCTGTGGAACATCTTAATCAGAACCTAGTTTCTTACTCAAACAAATCTCATCGAGCCGTTTTAGGGTTTCTGCCTCGCACTTCTGTCATAATTAAGTTTTTACTTAATGTAATTTCATGGAGTCAGTCTATTAGCCGCATGAGCTGATCGGTTGTTCACCATATGAGTTCCCCAAAAATTGGAGTCTTCGTGCTTAGTCTGATGTGGAACATCATTAATTCCTGCAGTGATAACCTAATTAAGTTGTAATACTATGAAATTTTGTGTTTAGCGACAAACACTTTTTTCATTAGTTTTTTACTTTGTTAATAACTGTAAATACTTTGTTTTCTGACTCAAAGTCTATTTGGTTTGCAGATCTATCCATGCCCAAAGGGTTCAGTAAGACACAGGGAAATGGTTAGAAGACTAGGTGGCAGAGAACAGTAAGTAATGTTATCTTCGAATTTCAGTATGAAGCTATACTCATGAGTGATGACAAAGACTATGCCAACCTACGTATTTCTTATAATGATATATACTGACCTATGAGTACTAATCAACAAACAAAAGCAATGAATACTTCCATGTCATGACATTCTTTTCCTTTATTCATTTTCATTATCGATGATCATTTCCATGAAAATGGTGACATACAATTCTGAAATTGCATGATCAACTTTGAGGTTCTTTTAATACGCAACACCAGAATAAATTTTATGTCCTTGCATTTACCTTGTCCAACATAGATCCAAAAGCCAACAGATGAGGTTTCAGTAATGCAATTATCTATTTGTGAAATCACACTTCACAGTTTGATATTCCTTTCACTTTGTGATCTTTTGTAGGTTTCCTTTCCTTTTTGACCCCAATACTGGAATTTCTCTGTATGAAAGCAGTAAGTAAGAAGCTGATCTTCCCTTCCAACACTTATTGTATCTAACATGTTCCAAATATGGACGTTTTCCTTAATCTCTATGGAATTAAACAAATAATATCGTTCGGGAGCTCCCAAAAGAGACATCTGTCACTTGTGTTCAATAGTTTAAATTTCACAAAAAGACAGATGCTTGCTGAGTAGAGCCCCAAGCAACAAGTTTCTGAATATCGAGGATATTGTTTACAATGTACTTTATTACTTTAATATCATGTCCACATATGGAAGTAACTTTTTATTTTCCATGAGGAACAAGTTTCTAACACATTGTGAGTTGTGACACATTTCTGCCTTTTAACTTCTTGGTGAATGTTTAGGAGAAATTATGATTTTCTTATAATTTGAAGTCAAAGTCAATGTTAATTTTAACTATACATTCACAACTACTACCCACTGATTATCCACACATTTCGTGGTACCCATTACTCCTCCTAATTATAATCCCATTATAATTTCTCCCAAACAAGCACTTGGTCTCAAGCAGCAGCATCTTGGGATTTCTTTAATGATTGTATAAAACATTCTTTTACATTCTTGTCATGTATTGTTTGACAATATGAATATTTTTTGTAGGTGACATTGTAAAATACTTATTTCAACAATATGGTGAAGAAAGGAGTCCCTCATTTGGCCTGTTGGAAAGGTATTTTGTTTCTAATCTTGTTTAGGTTTTCAATGTATTCTGCAATTTTAGAAGCAAAGTGATGTGTTGACAAATGAAAAATTCATATAATTAGATTCAATCGCGTGAAACCTTTCACTTTTCACTCTTAGAAAGTACTTTTGAAATGATTTTTGTTAAAAAGGTCACAATAAGCATGTGCACACTAATAGTCACCAGTTCGAATCCCCTCAGGGCCATTGAGGTGAGTATCGGCAGTAAACTTCAGGGCCCGTGGGATTTAAAAAAAAAAAAAAAAGCATGTTCACACTATAAATCAGCAATATGCCATTTTATTGTCAGAGTCGAGTGTTGTTTAACAAATTTGTGTAGTCTCAAGAAATTCCTGTTGGTTTTTCTCCGTGTACCATTAACATTGTTTCTGTCTAGGAAGAGTTTCAGGATGATTAATATTAATTTACCAAGAAATTAACAGAAACATTTTCATGTAAACACTTTTTAATCTTTTTTACCGCTATGCTCGAACCTATGGCTCAATATGAAGAACCATTTAGAGAAACTCCAAAAAGAATTACTCTTGAACGACCATTATTGGTCTTGATACCAGTTTTTACTTATCACTTATGAAATTTTATTTTGTTTGGAGAGCCTTGTAAAGATGTAGAAAACTATGACACAGAACACAATGAATGAGAATGAGAGTTGTAGAAGAAGGGGAAAGAAGAAACAATAGAGAAGATAAAGAAATTAGAGGTAGAAAATTTGAGTTTATTCAATAATCAAGTTTAACATAAAGATCCTCTTTATATAGAGTTTAAATAAACCTAATCTAAGTAGGAAAATAACTAAAGACACAAAATAAAATCCTAATTAAAGTCAAACTAGAAACTATAATAAACTAAAATGGGCTAATCTAAATCAAACTATAATTATTCCTAATCAAGTAAGATTATCTATTCTTCTTTTATTAATTCCCCATCACTAAATATACTATGGGACTAATAGCATGCTTGGCTGAGCTTAAAAAGTTTACATATAAGTAAATTCGTAAGTTTTAAATAAATAATTTTGTTATGGGTCAAAGATAGAACTAAGTGTTTTACAATTTCTAATAGTAGGATAAGAGTTACTTTTAAATTTGTTTATTTTTACTTATGTAATAAATCAAGGTATTTCTCCTTATTATTCATAGAATGATTGTGGATATATATACAAATCACTAATACTATATATCGACAAGATTAAAGGCTAACTCCAGGGCTAACTTATACACTAGACTATTTTAGGACATAGTCTTTAACAGGGGCAGTGAAAGATTCTGTATAGTCCATTTCTATTGGTTATGGTTGATGGTACCTTGTGCCATGGTTTCTGTCTTTTTAAGTTGAGGGACAATTGAGGGGTGTTTCTGAGCACTAAGCTATTATAGGCAAGGTAAATATATATGAGGTTCGTATATTGATTCTAATATAACATTGAAAATAGAAATTGTATTGGTGATAGTGGCAATGCCTCAGATGCAGACGTGATAGTATACAATTATCATATTCATATTTTGCTACAGATAATTACTTCCCAATTACTCATTTGATCATTATATCCTTATCCTAATGTTTCCAAATCTTTGCATTCACAATTTCTGCTCTGTAGAAAATGTCTTTTTCATGATAGAAGTACAAGTGGCTTGTTAGTTCAAAACTACTCTTATATCTGTATGTAATTTTCACCCCCCTTTTTTATGTTTCTGAGTATCTCAATAGTAATCATATAAATGCTCATTATGCATTGTTGGGTGAAAGGAAGCAAACTAGAGTAAACTTAGTCAGCAGAGTTGCATTTGGCATTTTGGTGCAAAAGACTGACATTCTTATACTTGAAACATCAGTTCTCTGTTACGCACTGTTCTGGAACAACAAACAGATTTGAACCACACAAGAAGAATTGAGAATTAATACGAAAACTGATATGAATTTATTGAATGATTAGAAAAAACAACCAAGCATTCGAGAGGCTTGGAAACTCTCCAAATTGAGTAAAACTCAAAACATACAATATATTTTTCATGCCAACAAACTAGACCTTCCTCACTCTTTATATTCCTCACTCC
>CAIGRF010132187.1:3500-18616 GCA_903798235.1 Fraxinus ornus | reverse complement strand
AGAGAGAGGGGGGGGGGGGGGGGGGGTGGACTTGAACTTCCATGGGCACTACAGAAGGAGCCCAAGAACATTGGTACAAACCATGGGAAACCTACTAGTGGTCCCAAGCATAGTTGTACCATTACAGACATTACTAAAAAATGAAAAGAGGAAATTAAATACAAATCAACTTTGATAAAATAAATGACGCTGCTTTTTATTTTTTTTGTACCTGTTTTGTTTCTTTGATTTTCTTTACCTAAGAGATTAGCCCACCAATTTGACTAAATTTCAAGTGAAATTACTTGCGTAGTTGCATGAAAAAGTCATCTTGATAGCTATATGCATTAATGTCATGGTTGTGTTCAGATCGCTTAAATGCAAGACGCTCCAAAACAATTCATGAGCTTTATTCTATTTAATATCATCGGAATACAAAACCTAATTTAAACAGTAAACTTGAATATCCATAACGGAAGTATCGTGCCATAAAATGAGTTCTTCGGTGAAATTGATGCATTTCTTATACTTCACTTACTTTCACAGTATGCACGAATAGTGCGTGAAGCACTTTGTGAGTTGGAGCTTCCATACATACTTCAAAGTGTAGGTGAAGGGTCGGGACGCACAAAGCAACTTCTTGATATGTGTGGATCGGAGCAGGTCAGCTTTTAATGATTTGTAGATTGACATTAAAAAGTTGGAAGAAAAAGTTGAGAGGTTGTGTCTTTGATTTTTCTAAAACTTTGTTGCAAGGTGCCTCACATACCATGGGAACTAATGGGAAACATTTGTGAATGACTAGTTTTTGAGATCAAAAGACCCCATTGACTATGGCCATGAGCTTCTTGCCTTGTATACATCTAAATTTAGTATGCTAGTCTCACAATCTCTATCGGCAAGATTTGGGATAACCCTTTTGCTCCTTACCATCTTATGCCTGTAAAATGCTATTAGTTACCCCGTTGTCGATGCCGTTATCAACTCCAACTGTTTGGTTCCTTGAATTGTTTTGAAATTGCCAAGTATTTAAAAATTGGAAAGTTGTATGCTGTAAAACGTAGAGAAGCACTGAGAGGGGATCAGAATAAGAATAATCAGATGAGATTTGGAGCCTCAAAATTGTTCTAATAACATACTGAAAATATTCGCAGTAGATTAACCATAAGCGTAAAGCTCTATCAAATCCGATGACATGAATCTGAATAAACATGACCTGTCATAGTTTGTAGAATCTAGTTGCTTTACATTTTCCAGTACATCTAGAAATGAGCCGAATGGAGTGGATAAAGTGCGTATAGCTGAATCCAAATTAATTGAGAACAAGGCTTAGTTTGTTGTTGCTGTATGTATGAAAATTAACTATTTCCAGGATTAAAGTTGTGAAGTGGTGTTACGCTGCAGGTTCCTTGCCTTGTTGACCCCAACACTGGTACACAAATTGGAGATTACAAGAAGATTATATTGTATTTGTTTCAGACATATTCTTTTTCCACCACGTAACTGATTAAAAGCTCCAGCAGTGCAGCCACTGGTGATGTAGAAAAAGATGGAGTTGTAGAAAATGAGAGAAGGGCTTTTCTGGGCTGTGGCTTCCATTAATACCTTTATTTCATAACACTGCTGAGTATACAAAATTTTTATATGAATGGATCATCTGGTTTAAATCTTGAAGTGTTAAGTTGGAGAGGAAATTTATTTAGTTATTAATGTCTGACATCGGTACCTTAAATTCCGTATGCTAAGACCTTGAATTCCTATACTATTCTATTACGATTTTTATATCGGGTGCACGGTAGATTTCTATTTTTAGTTTAAAGGCTTAACGAGTTGAATGCTCATATGTTATAGAGTTAAAAGTGAGTGTGATCTATATAGGTTGGATTCTTACTAGAATAGTTCGAGTACTCATAAGTTCAATATCATTCATGTCCACTAGCTTTGATAGTAATGGCTGGGGAACGGTTTCGGACCGTGTTGGTCATGTGCAATTATAGCAAATATAAATATTATAGATGTGCTTGTGTTAGTGATTTTAGGCTGATTCGATCTAGTCTCACTTTCATCCAAGCATAGATCAAATTCTTTTTCAAATAGGCGTACTCGATTGCCATGTAGACTCGTCAATACTGCAAGTTGACCTCGGCCAAGCATATATAACTTGTTTATTTTTTATTTCTTTTCTTCTCTTAAAATTTAAGACATAATTGGAAAGAAACTAAATGTTCTTTTTAAGTGAATCGTGAATGAACTGATTGACACGATTTTTCTATTGGTAAGGGTCAATCTGTGAATTGACTAGAACTAAGCTAGGTTATTTCGATCCAATTTTTTAATGGACAAAGTCGTCTCAGTTGTGACTATCTTGCTCGAATTGACACTTCTACAAAATCGAAATAATTAAATTAAGTCTCTATTTGACCGTCATTATTTTAAAACCCTATTCTACATATTCATTTTCAATAGCACATTCACGTGATAAAATATTATGTACGTAAATTCAAAATTTTTGTCTATTTTTTAACTACACGCTTTCCAAAAATTTACTATTCAAAACTTATTTTTGTCAAATAATGCCATCAAACAGAGGCTAAAACGAAAATCATATGCATCATTGGTTAATAATTATTAGTTGCACCTTATGTCAAAAATTTAAATAAGGCAAGCTGAAACAACTTGCATGTTAAGCAATGGTAGTTGTACATTTCTCAGTCAAATAGGTTGTCCGAACCTTCCATGACTCAAACCGTCCTGGTCAGATATGCCGTCCAGGTCCAAGTGGGAACACAAATTTCCAAAATTAGGGTCCCAAATTCCATTAAAAAATTAAATTAACCTTTAACAAAATCCTTTTACTATTTTTATTATTTAAGTAGTATTATTGCACCAAATTTTTGTGAATGTTCGCCAATTCAAAATGGAAAAATCTATTAAGAGCATGTTTGGTACCGATTAAAATCTAATTAAAATTGAAAATATAGTCGTTATTGGATCTCACGCATCTAATAAAAATCAACAATAACAACTGATTTTTCAATTTTAATCCGATTTTAATCTCTACCAAACGGGCTCTAAAACTTAAAATGTCAAAACCCGTGAGTTCATATACTGATCTTCCAAGGGCGAATTATACGTTATAACTGCGATAATCTAATTAAATTACCAAGTAAAAGGGATTAACTACATTGATAATAAAACTTTCAAAACATTTCAATTAAGTCACCGATTTAGAAAGTCGCATCGAGTAATTATCAAAGTATCACTTAGTTATTAGACAAATTTAATGATGTGTATAAGCTAAAAATGACACTTCCATATGCAATTTTGGTTTCTATTACTCATTTGAACTTTTCATATTAAGCCCTTGTTTTATAGAGATTAAAATTAGATTTTCAATAAATTTTGATAGAAGTTGATGAAATGAGTTGTAGAAAGGTTGGGACCAATAAAATATATGGTTAATATTGATTATTTAACTTTGATTTAGAATAATAATATATAGTGCCTGTGGTACTACGACACCAGTTTAGATAACGTGATGTAATAAACTCGAAGAGATGCGCAATTAAATTAGTCTTTTAATTGCACCTCTAATTTAATTTCAGTTAGTACCACATAAACTATATTTTAATACATGCTAAATAGCATTGTTTATTCACTTATTCCATACTCATTTTTATCAATTTATAAATTAACATGTTTATAAATTCTTCCCAAACGAGGATTATTATTCCATCTTTACATTATATCTATAAAACCGTTGTATAATAATATAGTTAGATTGATAATTCTTTTTCGACAACACATTTTTTTACTACATATTCTCTAAAGGAAAAATATATCCCAAACAATATCTTAAGTTTGAGATTATAAGTTGTGAATTCGAAATATATATTTAAAAAAAGAGCTATGAATTCAGAGTGTGTTTGGTAGAGATTAAAATCAGATTAAAATTGAAAAATTAGTCGTTATTATTGACTTTTATTAGATGAGTGAGACCCAATAACGACCATATTTTCAATTTTAATTGGATTTTGACATCTCCCAAACAGGCTCTCAATAAAATGGGTTTTAAAATAAAGTTTAATCAACTTAAAATTTTTTTAAAAAAACTTTACCAAATTCGAATATTTTGTTTTTCCAAACAAGAACGGAATGTATGTATTTAGAGTCGGCTTGAGCCCATTATTGTGCTAAAATGCACTTTAAAATAGTGATTTGATAGAGAATATGTGATTAGAAAATAAAGAAAAATTTTGAATTTACATGGAATATCATTTTATTGAAGAATGTGTGGTGAAAATAAAAGGGATGAAAATGTATTTTAAAAATAATGGGACCAAACAAGGGCTTAGATCAGATTGTAACTTTTTGGCCTTATTTGATAATCATTATTCAGATAAAATGGAGTTTTAAATAGTGATCTTTCGAAAATGCGTGATTAAAGATTAGAAAATATTTTAAATTTACATATAAAATATTTTAATGTATGAATATATAATTTAAAATGAGTACATAAAAAAAATTTGAAATCATCATAGTCAAATAAAAACTTTTATGTGCATGAGCTATTGAGTTCATTGTTATAATAATTTACGCGGCTGATAACAAAAACCTTTTTATTATTGAGAACTTGTTTGATCTTCATTTTTTCAAAATATATTTTTTTCTTTCTTTTTTTTCAATTATACGTTTCTCAATAAAATAATATTACATACAACTCAACAATTTTTCCTTCACTTTTAATTGCACATTTTCCATTAATCAGCTATTTTAAAATCCAATATACATGTCCACAGCAAATAAAAATAACTTCTATTCGCCGTATCACCGCACCCTCTCTCTCTCTCCCTCTCTCTCCTCGTTTCCTCTGTTTTCCCCATTTTCAAAAGTTCAAACGCTCAATTTCAAATCTCCATCTCTCTCGTACGAACCCTAATTTTATGTAATCTATACATATACATAAAAATATCTCTTGATCTCCTCTGAAACTATTGGATCTGCTGCGGTTTGTGCACCGATCTCGTGGTTTTTGGTACTACTGTATTGTCTATTGAATCCGAGCCATTGATCTGGGAGTAGAGAGAGGATTGAATAGGAATCGAATTGATGGATGCGATCGAGGAATTGTCACAGCTCGCTAATTCCATGCGGCAAGCAGCAGCTTTGCTTGCCGACGAAGATGTTGATGAAACGTCGTCATCTAGGCGTCCCTCCACTTTTCTCAATGTTGTTGCTCTCGGCAACACTGTACGTCATTTTTTTATTTACTTGTTTGGGTATTTTGATAGATAGGATTACTGTTTTTTTTTCGGTTTTATTGTTTAGATCTCTGGAGCTAGCTGTTTTTTTTTTGGATCTGATAATTTTGGTCTCTTTCGAATCTGAATTAAAATTGTATTTTCTTTTGTGCGATGTGTGTAAAGTTGTTTATTTGGGTTTGTTTTGTAATTTGGTTATATGATGTGATGTATTGTAAGTTGACAGTGGTTTTGAATTGTTTGTCACGATTGGTCAATAATGATGAAATAGATCATAAACTTTTGTAGTTGTCTTGGATTGAGTAGATTGAGATTTTTTCCATGCTATAGAAATGTATAGTGATTACAGCATATCGAGCAAGAATAGTATGCACATTGTGCTTCTCCAAGATCGCACAGTACTCACGTATGGTGTTTCTCTTGAAAAATAATCAAGTGCATCTCAGCATTGTTGCTTAAGTTTTTTATTTTGATGCTAACAGTTATCAGTGAACTCCAGCTAAATGAAAAACGAGCACATGTTTAATTTTTCAAATGAGTTGATTCCAGACTCACAGTTGAGCTATGTGCATAAATTAGGTACAAAACACAAGAAAATATGAGTCACTGGGATGTAGATTACCAGCTGTATTATAGATCTACCGAACTTCATTTCTAGAGTTCTTAATTTACTCCAATCAGAATTATTTTGAATAAAAACTGAAGACCTCTTCTGCACCAAGAGACAATAGTGTGGAACCATCTGCAAACAAGAAGGCCACAAATAGAGATTACGAGTTTTGAGAAGATCACGATTTTGGATGTCTTTAAGTGAATTGTCCACGAGGGGCTTGGATGTAGATATATATTCTTGACTTCGTATCTCAAGACCTAATTTCGGGTGAGTAAAAACTAAGCAGATTTACAAAGAAAATGGAGGTACAAAATATTGATCAATGACATGTAGCTCAGATTATCTTTTCTAGGATAATCTGACTCAAAGCAAATCTGCATCCTTCTTATTTTCTTTTAGAAGAGATTGTACAGTCCTTGTATAGAATGACATGAAGCAAGGGAATGGTTACCTTATGAATGTTGGCATGAGGAATACAGCTATGACGAATTTGTTGACAAATGAATATCTCACAATTGTAGTAGCCTGTAAATTTTATTGGTGAAGTCAAAGGTGATATATAGATTTGATCCATTAACTGTCACTTTACTGCACTGTCTTCTTTTATCACGACAATGACGGGTATCTTGTTATGTGTATGGATTGTTCAGGGTGCAGGTAAGTCTGCTGTATTGAATAGTCTAATTGGGCATCCTGCATTGGTAAGTATTTTCTGTTTGGAGTGTCTGCCCTTTTTGAAATTATTATTTTACTTGCTACCTAGTGGGCATTGATTTTTGAGTCTAATTTTTATGCTGCAGCCAACTGGTGAAGGGGGTGCCACTCGTGCTCCAATTTGTATTGATTTGATGAGGGATAGCTCGATCAGCAGCAAATCAATTATTCTGCAGATTGATAGTAAATCTCAACAAGTTTCGGCAAGTGAGGCTTCTTCCTAAACTATGAATCAAGAGCAAAGTTCTATGTGCATCAAATCCACCACCCTCTCCCCCATTACGAAAATTAGAAAAAATCTGTTATCTTTAAGTCTTTCTTGATTCCAATTGAGTTTGTTCTTTCTTTTTGGCCTATCGTAGGTGCTCTTCGGCATTCATTACAGGACAGACTAAGCAAAATCTCAGGCAAGAGTCGCGATGAGATATATTTAAAGCTTCGAACGAGTACAGGTCCGTGTTGTTTTAGAGCACTAGTTGATTCTCAATAACAGAGTTGTCAATATGCATGTTTTGGTTCTGTCACCTTCACCTGTTGATCCTCGTTGCCATGCAATTTCAATTTATTTTCCTTATGAGAAAAATAGAAAAGAAAACCAGGAAAATTTTGGCATTATGGTATATTGATCTTTCTACATAATTGCAATATGATGTCATCTTCCATTTCTTTCCAACCGAAAAAAGTTTGAATGCAATTTTAATGACAATGGGTTTTCTTCTTGGTTGCACATTTAAAATTAAAGAAGATATACGAGAGAGAGCCATTAAGCATGTAACATGGACTCCCATGTCTTATGAGGTTTCAACTACTATTGGATACGAAATCATAAAAGTAGGCTAAAACCTTTTAATTGATACCTGTATTAACATATTAGTTTTTGTTATTTTATATGATATGTGGAGTTCTTCATATGCAGCTCCACCATTGAAATTGATTGATTTGCCTGGGGTGGAGAAAGGAAATATCGACGATTCATTAGTGAGTAGCTTCTAAACATATTCTCTTATATTTGAACCATAGTTTTTGCAATAATATATAAAGATTTTTTTTTTCTAAATGAATCTTTCAAATAGGTTTAGATTTGATACTAATTTTGGAAGTTTAATTTCCCTGTTTCTTTTTTACAGAGTCAATATGCTGAACACAGTGATGCAATATTGCTGGTTGTAATTCCTGCTTCCCAGGCCCCAGAAGTTGCCACATGTAAAGCTATCAGAATTGCTAAGGAGCTTGATGGAGAATGTAGGTTCGCTGCATTTATTTGGTTTTGATGTGCGAACATCAAAAAAGAAGTTGGGCCTTTGTGTTTTTATATATTATCCTATCCCATATTCTATTTCCTTTTTATGAAGTTCCATAGAAATAAATGTTTGTTTGTACTTATTAGGTACAAGAACTGTTGGTATTATTAGTAAGATAGATCAAGCAGCTTCAGAACCAAAAACCATTGCTGCTGTACAGGCTCTTTTGTTGAATCAAGGTCCACGAAGCACGTCTGACATCCCATGGGTTGCTTTGATTGGCCAGTCTGTCTCCATAGCATCTGCTCAATCTGGATCTGTTGGAGCTGATAATTCTTTGGAAACTGCATGGCGAGCAGAGAGCGAAAGTCTGAAATCTATACTAACGGGGGCCCCTCAAAGTAAGCTTGGGAGATTAGCCTTGGTGGAAACCCTTGCTCAACAGATTCGAAATCGTATGAAACTTAGGCTTCCCAATCTCCTCTCTGGGTACATTACCTCCTCCAACTTCTTGTGTTTTGGTTTATGTTTAGTTAATCCATCTAAAAGAGATTGATTCTGTCTGTAAGACCTTGCAGAAGAACTGCTTTTGGTATGCTTTAGTTTGTCCTTATCCCTTTAGTATAAAAGGAATCAGCTGCCTTCATTTTTCTTGATGGGATTTTAGGGCTGCTTCCTTGTACTATAGTAGAGAAATAGGCAAAAGTCTCGTATAGTTGCAAACATTAACTTCATTAATATATGACAAAAATACTGCACTCTTCTTTAGCTGAATCAAAGTGAACCACAGATGCTACTGCATGCCAGTCTCCTCCTCACACATTATCTGATTTAATTGAATGTTATTTTTCTTTTAGTATTTAAGTATCAATAATTTGTGAGGTTTATGAGTTTGGATGCATATCATTGGGATACATTGCTTTCTTTATCAGTACTCCAATGACTTTTATTTGATACTTTTTACAACTACTGCAGGCTTCAGGGAAAATCCCAAATAGTGCAGGATGAATTGGTCAGACTTGGTGAACAGATGGTTAATAGTGCTGAAGGCACAAAAGCTTTAGCACTGGAGCTTTGCCGTGAATTTGAGGATAAGTTCCTCCAGCACATTACAACTGGTGAGGTGAGACTTAGCTCCAAAAGTCATCTTTGGCTAATTTTTTTTAATTATGAAGGCTTTTTTGAGTAACTAGGATGAAGAAATTTTCATTGTAGCATCACTTGATGAGTGAAAGAGTATCTTTGGATGCTATAGCCTACATGGTCTTTTCTAGATCAAATTCTAGCTGCCTATTTTCTTACTACTTGATGATAAAACATGCGCTTTTAAATGTACTTTTTCTCCTATATTTACAGATCAGTTTACAGTGATTATTAAAATGAAACAACTCAATGTCTGTTAGTGTTCGACGTGCACCACTCAATTTTTGGGTTGTAATTTAGTAGTTCTAATGGTTTTCTCTTCATTATATAATTGTTTGTAGTGTTGATGGTCATCACCATCTTTTCTACGACACGTTTAAGTTCTTTAAGACGTTACAGTTTTTTGTTGTTTGTATAATTCATTTGGTAATTTAGTCTGAGCATTGTTACTTCGAAATGTGTATGAAGTTCCTTTTCATTTCTTCCAGGGTTTTGGGTGGAAAGTTGTTGCTAGTTTTGAGGGTAACTTCCCAAACAGGATGAAGCAGCTCCCACTAGATAGACATTTTGACTTAAACAATGTTAAGAGGGTATGTATTCTACACTACTGTAACTTCAATTGTGAGCATTTCCTTCTAAAGTTTTAATGTTTTTATTCTACTGTGTTCTTACTAACATTTTTCCTTGTTATAGATTGTGCTGGAAGCTGATGGTTATCAGCCTTACCTTATTTCTCCTGAGAAAGGGTTGAGGTCTTTAATAAAGAGTGTTTTAGAGTTAGCAAAAGAACCTTCACGTCTTTGTGTAGACGAGGTAAACCAGTGTTAACCCTTCTCATTTTCCTTTTTGTTCCATTTTGTTTGTGTAGGTGTTCTCCTTGCAAATTGGTTTCTTGTTTTCTGCATGTTCTCTTGATTGTTCACTAATTCCAACACACTTGTCATCTTCTCTCATCTCTACCATGCCAGTTGACTTGCTTACCATTAATTTTTGCCCGTTTAAGATGGAATTTAGTTATAGATAGATGTTTGAGTACATAACTTTGTTCACTTCAAGTTGATGAATTATTAAATTGGTATCCCAGTAAATGTAATTGGAATTTGGATCGAGGTTCCGTTGCAATTGTTCTTACACCTGTTCCTCACCCACTTTTGTCCTCTAGTCTGTATATTCTTGACTCTGTTCTTGGTGAACTGATTTCTATTAAAGTATCATATAAATTTTTACACTTGAATATTCTATCCCAGCTGAAGTAATTCCTTCAGGAGGTTCTCTTTAGCTAATACACTATTTTAAGTGTTGCTGAGCTGCCATGGACATCAGATCACCCATTTGCTCTGTTGTGCATGAAATCTTGTTAGTCCTTGCTGTATAATCCTAGAATCTTCCTTCAAGGTTATTATACTTGAAAATCTTTGAACAGGTGCATCGGGTACTTGTCGATATTGTCTCAGCTGCTGCAAATGCTACACCAGGTCTGGGTAGATATCCTCCTTTTAAGCGAGAGGTAATCACGAGTTGCAGACATTCAATCACTTGTATAGGTGTAAGGATGTGTTTAATCACTTCATCGTGTGAAATATTGTTTTCTTCTTTAATTTGCTAGGTTGTGGCAATTGCTACCACTGCTTTGGAAGGGTTTAAGAATGAAGCAAAAACCATGGTAGTTAACCTTGTTGACATGGAGCGGGCATTCGTTCCCCCTCAACACTTTATCCGCTTGGTGCAGAGGCGGTACGTTCACCAATTGCTGGTGCAGTAGTTAACTTTTCCTCTTCTCCTTCATTTGGAGAGAGATGGGTAATATGTGATTATGTTTTCTAAACTTAGTTTGATGCACTATCTTCTTAGATGTCGGTTTCGTGAGGGAGTAATGCTTCATATTTTTCTGTCAGGATCTTTGTGTCAGTTTCCCCAGTTTAATGATAATGTATTTTCTTACAATGTTTATCTCTCTGACGGTTGCCAGGATGGATAGACAGAGACGTGAGGAGGAGCTGAAAACTCGATCTTCTAAAAAAGGTGTTGAAGCTGAGCAGTCCATACTGAATAGGGTACACTTCTTATCCATGAGTGTGCTCATATGGATGCCTGAGATTATTGTCTTTATGTATCGCTATCATGGCATGTACAGCATGCCTAAGAATTTCTGTAAAATAGTCTGTTCGTAAACACTCTTGTGATTTTTGTGTACTTTCAAATGCCTTCAATGCTACATTCAGGCCACCAGTCCACAAACTGGAGGCCAACAAAGTGGAGGGAGCTTAAAATCAATGAAGGATAAACCTAATCAGCAAGATAAAGATGTACAAGAAGGATCAGGCTTGAAAACTGCGGGGCCTGAAGGGGAAATAACAGCAGGTTCGTGCAAAAATTATCTCAGTTTTAATGAGCTATAATTTTTTTCTCTCAGTATGAGAGCTTTATTCTCTAATTAGGGATCACATTTTCTTTCCTCCCAACTTTTAATTTAATCATTTTTGCAGCACATGGCACATTTCATTACCTCTTTCATTGACCTTGTTGTGAAATAATTAATTTAATACTGCTGTCCCCAGTATGTGATTTGAGGTATGCTGCAGGCAGTTCATTTTTCATCTGTTTGTAAAGAATGCAGTGATCCAAAAAAAATAATGCTACCCATAGAATTGCAGTTTTGATTCACCGGGCATTCTTCTGTCACAGTTTTAGGATGGGAGGTGTACAGTCAAATAAAAAAAGAATTAATTATGCAAATATCGTAAGAGAAAAGCAAACAATTCTTGTCCATGATGCACGATTTGTTATTTCAATAGCTTCTTAAATGCTAAAACCATTAATGGCTTCCTCAATGCTAAATGGGCTTCTTATTATGTACTTTTATCTCGCCAATGTTTTGATCGAGTACCTTCATTTCGTTTGCAGGGTTCTTATTGAAGAGAAGTGCCAAAACTAATGGTTGGAGTAAAAGATGGTTTGTTTTGAATGAAAAAACTGGGAAGGTGAGAACAAAGCCTTCTTAATGTAGATATCCGTTTTATTTTACTATAATACCATGGTGGAACTTGGTACTTTTTCTTCTCTCTATTCAATATTTCACCAGGAGAATCGTCTCTAATCCAAAACCTGTCAGTTCCCTTTATGCACTTCTATCATGCACTTTTCACTTCTGTTTTTTTATAATCTTAAAAAAATTGATCAGCAGAAAAGGTTATTTTTTCCATTTGAATTGATAATCATTCTAAGCTTTTCATCTCGAATATCTATGGTTAAAGCGTTGCAATTAGATTTCTTGTGGGTTTGAATAAGCAGAAACTTAGTGGTATACTTTTTTTCTGGAATGATTACAATTGAATTATCACAACCAGTTTATAATGAAATAATGCATCATATTTGATGATTAGATGCTTCTTCTGCTCTGCTAAGTTGTCACATTATTGCTTACGTGATGAATGTCTACTAAAAATTAAATCTCCTCCTGCAGCTTGGGTACACTAAAAAACAAGAAGAGCGACATTTCCGTGGTGTTATCACTTTAGAGGTATACAGCACGTGAATGAACCTTTTGTATTCTAAAATTTTCAAAGGACTTATCTTTTACTTGATTAGTTTCAGATTCTGTTTCTAAATTTTTATGGTTCTTGTTTGTGTTGTCTCCCATGTTAATTGGTATGTTTCTTTGTACTTAGTTACCCCAGAGATTTCTAGATGCACGTGTCCCTGTAATTATAGAAGTAGAAATAATTGTTTGGCGGCATTCTTAAAATTACTTGTGATACTGTTTTTAAATTGATTGGAGTTGCTTAACTGATATCAACAATATAATAGGGATGAGGAACTATCATCTGAAAGTGGAGTTACAAAGAAAAAAAATAAAAAATCATCTGTAAGCGGAGTTACAAAAAAATAAAATAAAATAAAAGGAATGTGCACTGATATGGCTATATTTGTTTTAATTTTCATTAGGTAACTTCATTAAAAATGGGGGGATTCTCATATTCAAGGTGTTTAGACAAAACACACTACTAACGGAACACTTCAATTCTCCCTTCCAATAATCAAGACACGACGGATGGATTGCCTTGTCCAAAGTAAAGAAAAAGAAGAATGTACTTTTGATCCTCCACAAAGAGATCTTCATGCCTTGAGAAAGCTCTTGTATTTCTTTCCCTCTGAAGGAACCAAAATATTCCATGCCTTTACTACTTTACTGACTCTTGACTCCCTCCAACTTAGCTGCTTCTATGTATATAATGTAGAATCATTGTTTGTTATTACAAATTCGGTTATATGCATGTACTTATTCCTTTGTGGGTTGATTAAAATTTGGACAAATTTCTTCGTGCTTAGTACTTGTTTACTTGGAATTTGGTGGCTATTCTGCTTCTTTCTTCATATTTTGCACCCAGTTGGTATTTGCCCCGTCTCTTTGACTAAAGTGTCAAGTGTTCATTCTAAATAAAATAGAGAGAGGTGGAAAAAATGTATTACTTAAAGATACCCTTTTTTTCATTTTATGTGATCAAATCTATGAATGCTCAAAACACGTTAAATAATCAGGAATGTAATCTTGAAGACGTATCTGAGGAAGAAGAAGCTCCTTCTAAAGGTTCGAAGGACAAAAAGGCAAATGGTCCAGAGAAACAACCCAGTCTGGTATTCAAACTGACAAGCCGGGTTCAATATAAAACTGTTCTTAAAGGTAATAATTTTGGTTGTTAATCTTTTATTTTTATATATATGTCTTTTTCTCAAATTGCAAACTGGTCTAACACTCAGCGTACTCGATGTTGCAGCCCATAGTGCTGTTGTGTTAAAGGCCGAGAGTATGGCAGATAAGACAGAATGGTTAAAAAAGTTGAGAAATGTTATCAGTTCTAAAGGAGGTGAAGTGAAGAGTGAATCTGGCCCATCCATTAGGCAAAGTCTTTCTGATGGTTCTCTTGTAAGTAACTAAGTGAAATTTCATTGTTCCAATTTCATGGCTCTAATATATGCTATCATAATTTCCATTTCTTCTATTTCTTGTTTTGTTTAACCTGTAACATATTTAAATAATATAGGTATACCTGAGCAACATCTCTTTTAGTTGGTCAGAGACTCAGAATATGTTATCTTGTTATAATTCTTCCAAAAGGTTTTATTAATTAAGATATTAACATGTGGATGAACCATTTAGGATACAATGGCAAGAAAACCAGCAGATCCTGAAGAAGAGCTTCGCTGGATGGCTCAGGAAGTGCGTGGATATGTTGAAGCTGTTCTTAACAGCCTTGCTGCCAATGTCCCAAAGGTAAGTTTCAAACTAAAGGCTCCATGTGAATTGGTTTGTTTGAAGCAGAGTCCTCAAATGTAATTTATTGGGATTTGTCAGGCTGTTGTTCTTTGCCAAGTAGAAAAGTCCAAGGAAGACATGCTCAATAAGCTGTACAGTTCTGTCAGGTTAGCAACACTATGATACCATTTTATAGACATTGCCTTGTAATTGCCATATTCTTTATGAAGTGTGAGAAGCAGAAAAATATAACCGTACGTTGGTGGTATCCATGTTTCATAACCATTCAAATGCATACAAACACATCATTACTTGCTATTAAGTTCTGTCATATTGTTATTCTTCTTGCCTCGTCACATTTTCATGTTGATGTGGATTTTAGTGGCCAAAGTACAGCGAGAATTGAAGAGCTTCTCCAGGAGGACCAGAATACAAAGCGCAAGAGGGAGCGTATTCATAAACAGTCTTCTCTTCTTTCCAAGCTCACCAGGCAACTCAGTATTCATGATAATCGGGCAGCTGCAGCGTCAGACTTTTCGAATGGCGGAGCAGGTGATTTGCTCATTTTGGTTTCTTTACCTCTATAGTTTTGATGTGAATCCTTTCAAAGTTTAAAAAGGCGAAACTAAGTAATAAGACGGTTTTTTTTATGAGACGAGGCGTAAGCCTCACAAAAAACAAAAAATCTAAGTAAAAGAATTATAAAATAATACAAAAATACAAAAAAAATCAAAGTTGGAGCATATAGTATGGATACATGAGTTTTAGAGTTTATACAAATGTTGGATGAAATCATGTGTGTTAATTATATAAATCAAAACATTTATAAAATTTATAATTTCCAGATATGTATATGAAGCAACTAATTGCATGCGAGATTTACTGAACCCTAAGAAGAAGAAAACAAAAAA
>CAIGRF010132146.1:9478-20604 GCA_903798235.1 Fraxinus ornus | reverse complement strand
TTCAAGTCCAATTCCTTTGAGTAGGCTGCTGCAGCAACTTCCTTTAAGATCAAGGACTCCTTGCTATACTTGATGGTGTCTCTTAGATGAACACAGACCAGTGGAAATGAATTTAACAAAAAAATGGCTCGATCTTCTTCCTCAATCTCAATTTCAAGATTTTCCAAATCTAAACCCAGCTTTGTAAACTCATCAATGTTGTCATCTATTGACTTTGATTCATCCATCTTGAAACTATAGAACTTATGCTTCAAATAGATTCGGTTTGGCAAAGCTTTAGTCAAGAAAAGCTCATCTAATTTACTCCACATTTCAATGGTTGTCTTCTCCTTAATAACCTTCCTTAAAACCGTATCAGAAAGGCTAAGGATGATGGTATTTCTTGCCTTCTTCAAGGTGTCAGCCTTAGTTGATGCATCAGTTTCAGATTGCTCTTTCAAAGTTTCTTCCAACCCAAGATTGTCAAGGTGTGCCATCATCTTCTCCCTCCGTAAGTTGAAATCATTCTTGCCATCAAATTTTTTTACTTCGAACTTGGATGTTGACATGTGTGCAGCCAGTTAAGAAGAAGAATGAAAAACAGAAATTTCATACTTGATTTGCAGTCCTTTTTTCAAGTTGTCAAGGTCCAGCTCTGATACCAATTGTTGGGGCTGTAATGGCTTGCTCTAAGTTTGAACTTAATACAGAATATCAGGCAGCACATAATGCACCGAGAGAATTGATATGGAGAAGAAGCTAGATTCAAAAAAACAGCAAAAAATGCAACAAAAATAGAGGAATAAACCAACACGGAAATAAAATTGAAACCAGCAAGAAGAAACACAGAGAACATATTGAAAACAGCCTTTTATTCATCAAAACTTTTCATTCATACAATATGAATCAGTGGAAGAATTTTAGATTTTCCTCACCAATCTCCACTTCCTACTTCAAAATTACAGAATTTCTCTCATTCTCGAGTTGCCCCCTTTCACCACTCCTAATGCATGTATTTATAGACACAAAGATGTATCAAAAATGGTTATTAACTACTTAATTAACTATGACTCTATATAGTTGAAGATTCCAACCAAAATCAGTTACAAAAATAGTTGGAAAACGGCTCCAGTTCAATTGATTTCTGATTGATCTAGGATTGTTGAATTCTACCTTAAAGAATCATGTTTTACAGTGTCACTTTATAAATTCCGTCAAACATTAATATCAAATGCAAACATTCATACTTGTTACTTATTTATTTTTTACACATTTCTTGAAACTCACTACTCCTCTTTATAAATTGATTTATAAATTTGTCAATTGGAGGCTATTAAATGCAATCATTATTTTAGAACTAAACGCACTTTTTTATTTTAATTAAAATAAAAGTTCTCCTTGATTTTATTTTTAAACATTAAGTCTTTAAAATAAATAATATCTTGTATTTAACAAATGTTATGAAGATTTCTAACAACTCAAAATTAGGGAAAATGCTAAAAAGTCAAACCTAAAGACAAGATAAGGTGGATTAGCTGATAAACCACAAAATGACCTATTATGTTTTATTCTAAGAAATTTCATTATTATTTTGACTGATAAAAATCAAACATATATGCCAAGAAGCCACCTCGTGATGCCTTTCAATTAGGAGTTGTTTTTATAAACTTGGTTGTGTCATATACCATGTACAATGATATAATATGTCGTGGAAACTTATATACTATTAACGATACCAAAAAAATAAACTTTTCAACTGTATATTTTCTATTTATTTATATAAGGACTATCTGACATTGTTGAGAGTTATAAAAGTAAATAAAAGTTGATGGATCTCACAAATAAGTAGTTAAAAGATGGATAAAATTGTAAATCCTGTGACGTGTAGTTAAAAATGAGATTCGATCACTTTTTAACAAACAAAAGTTCTACCAAACAAGCGTTCAATGAATTACAAGAGCATCGTTCGTCTATCTTATTCGAATCTCATGAAAGTGTGTGTGAAAGGGAGAGAGTGAGCACGAACGATTTACTTATTTATGATTAACATCATCAATACAGAAGCACTTAAAGTTGGAGAAATTACAATACCATTTAAATACATCCAAGCCAAAAGGAAAAGGAAAATGCTAGGGGTACAATTTAAAGAAACCCCATCTCCAGAGGGAATTCATGTACAGTTTTCAAGGTCCTCTCCACTTTCATGCACTTGTGAGAAAGAAATGCACATTTGTCTTAAGCATTGCTCCTGAAAGATCCCAGTGCTTTAATGGCTGCTGCCCTTAGAATGTACTGGTGGTAGAATGCAGCAATGGCAGCTCCAATGAATGGTCCAACCCAGAAAATCCACTGCATATTTATTTAAACAAAAGTAATAACATATATTAGTCTACAGAACACTGTCTAAAAGTTCAAGTTGTTAAACGGCAAATAAACTTATTTAAATTTCATATTCAACACACCCTCGTTAATTTTTTTTTATCGAATATTCTACACATCTACACTTCTTAACAAGTGAAGACAAGACTTGGAACTAATTAAAGAGGTAAAAGGCATACATGGTCATCCCAGGGCTTGTCTTTGTTGTAGATGACAGCAGCTCCAAAGCTCCTAGCAGGGTTGATGCCAGTTCCAGTTATGGGGATGGTGGCAAGGTGAACCATGAAAACAGCAAATCCAATGGGAAGTGGAGCCAAAACCTTCATATATGTAAGATTTAAATCAATATTTTCAAGAATATAGTCCAAAATTTATCAGAGTTTGGGTTAGAAGACAAAAAAAAAAAAGGTGCTTACAGGAACGTGGGAATCTCTGGCACTCCTCTTAGGATCAGTGGCTGAGAAGACAGTGTAAACCAAAACAAAGGTACCAATAATTTCAGCACCCAATCCAACGCCTTTGTTGTACCCTGGAGCAAGTTCATTTGCTCCACCACCATACTGGTTGTAATAAGATTTTTGGAATGCTTTCACCAAACCCACACCACAGATTGCACCCAAACACTGTGCAACCATGTACATCACTGCTCTGATCAGTGACACCTTTCGTCCCAAGAACAGCCCGAATGTCACTGCCGGGTTAATATGTCCCCCTGTCACATTATCAAAAAATTTCTTAATTCACCAGTAAGTTACTTATCAAAATCTATAAGGAAAAAAGCTTGTTGAGACTCTTAAAACTGACCAGAGATACCGGCGGTGCAGTAAACAAGAATGAAAATCATGCCACCGAAAGCCCATGCAATACCGAGAATCCCGACGCCGTCGCACTGATCGCCTCCGTGAGCTGGGTCAATCTGGCTTTTGTATCCAATAACAGTCAAAACTGTGATGTAAAGGAACAATAAAGTGGCAATGAACTCAGCAATAATTGCTCTGTAAAATGACCAGCTGCTTAGCTCGTCAAAATCAATGAGCGGCGCCGGTGGTGGATCATGGTAGTCCTTGGCGGAGAATTCCCCCGCCGGCTCCACGTGAGATTCGACGTCTTTCGTCATTGGCGAGTGTGTGTGTTTTGTGTTTTGGGACGAAGGTGGTATACTCAATACTGTGTAAAATGTTGTGATAGAGGATTGGTATTTATGACTATTGTGGGTTGAATAATTAAATTTATTATTAAAAATATAATTAAGTTAATGTAATAGTTAGCCGCCCAATACAAATTAATGAGGATTTCTTCGCTTGCATGGTCCCACCTTTTGTCATCATCGGGCTCTCTTCTTCTAATTTTATTTTTCTTAATTTTTGGTCGGTTTGGCTTTTAAGCATCATCGTATAAACCAAATTAGTAAATTATCTTAACATGATTAAATTATAAAAATACTTTCAATTTTTTGAAGCTTTTCTCCACCACATTTTCGTCTTTACCCTTTTTTATGCAAAAATGTCAATTTTTTCTGAGGCATAATATGATTTATTTGTACGCAATGTCGGAGAGATGTGAGCACAAGCATAATTATAGATATTCATTTAATTTTGGATGTGCTTTTCTTCTAATATTCAAGGCTCTTCGTCTAAATCAGAATAAATAAGTTCTCAAATCTACGCTTTAAAATTCGAAGTCAATGCTCCTGCGTGAATCTCTGCAACCAATTGTTCAAATTCTACTTATTGATCGGCGCTCAAATTTGAGAATTCTTTCTTTTGTAAGATTTTTTTTTGAACACCCATTGAGTTCGAGTTTTGACTCTACCGCTAGTTCCGGCAGTTCATTTTCATGGTAGTCAAATATAAATGCAAATTGTTCGTCTTACTATAGGAAGTGTAGCAAGGATGAGGTTATTTTGTATACTTAAATTCTTCGCTTCGCATTTAAATTTGTAGAATTTAAGTCTGTAAAAGACGACTATTTGAGTTTTACATATCTCTGTCTCGTGTATCATAGTTAGAGCTTATATTGTGGCTCTATTGTTGCAAATAATATCGATGTTTATCGAGTATGTAAATTACTGAGTATGTAAACTCGACTATAGATTGACTTATATCTTTGTTTTTTATGACATAAAAATATTGATAAAGATTAAGAGAAGTTGCTACACTGTCTAATAAAAAATATAATTAAAGTTGGATCATAATTTTTAATTTTATCTTTGTGGCTTAAAAAACTCAGTAATTATATGTTTATTATAAATTGGCAGTCAGTTGTCATGATGTGGGCAAGTGGCAGCTTGCCAGTTGAGTTTATCTGTGTTACACCTCAAAAGGGTTTCAATGATTTATATTTACATAACATGTGGTGCCCATTTTTTTGGGATTTTTATGATATATTTCCATGTTCTCAATTAACTGGATATCTCAAATAAAATGTGCAATTTCCGTTTTGTTTTATGCCTTTATATTTTCAATTAACTTCGATTTTGTAGAATAGAGATATTAAACCATCATTTGACAAGATTTTCGCTTATGTTTCTATTTTTATAGAAAACTTTATGAAAAATCTACCTTAGAGGGTGTTTGGTGTAAATTAAAATCAGATTTTAAGTTGATTGTTATAGAAATTTTTGAAATGTGTAGTTGAAAATATGTGGGACCCATGAAAGTGTGGTTGATATTGATTGTTGAACTTTGATTTAGATTAAAATTCGACCCAAACAGGCCTTAGAAAACTTTCATGTAAAGTCTCTTCTATTCAGATAAAGTACTCTCAAAAATTATCCAAATATGTTAAAAAATAATAATTTTTTAATATCAAAAGCAAATTTTATCTTTTCAAAAGTCTGTCAAACGGACTTAGGGCCCGTTCGGTAGAAATTAAAATCGAATTAAAATTGAAAAATTAGCCGTTATAGTTTACTTTTATTAGACGAGTGGGACCCGATAACGACTATATTTTCAATTTTAATCCCTACCGAACGGGGTGAAACAAAATTGTGTAAGTTAAGAAACAAACACCTAGTGCATGTACTAGAGTTTGTTTTGGACAGATTATTTGAAGTTAAAAATATTTTATTTTTTTGTATTGTGTTATTAAAAAGCAAGAAAAAGATATAAATAAATGTGAAAAATTATTTTATTGACAAAATTTGTGATTGAAAATATTTTTCAGGAAAAATAATTTTCAAATTGTGCTTGTCTCGCTTATGGACGAACCCTAGAATATATAAACTAAACAACAGTTTTATAATTAATTTTTTTTTTTTTAATGAATCTCGAATTCTTAAAATCGAAGTTTTGCTCTCCCGTTTTCACCCCTTCGTTTTCAAAACCTTAAAAACCAACCACGCTTTATTATTATTACTTAAAACCGACAATTCCACTTCCCTATCTCCATCTGTCGTCACGCTTATTCATAAAACTCCAATATTCAACAACACGTTTCCTCCTACCATTTGCACTATCAATACTCTATTGTGTTTAAATATTATCTTACATCATTTGTGTTCTTTTTATGTCGTTTACTATTTGAGTAGCTGCTATTAGAACAACACGTGTCCACTCCGATCGTCATAATTTTCTTTCTTTTTATGGTTTTTTGTTTAAATAATTTGACTATAATTAATGGAAACCAAAGTGAGGGGCCTACATTTCGTATACAAACTTATTTGAAGGTTGGGACTTTACTGGAGGAAGGCCGTGACCATGAGGATGAAAATAGTGACCATCTCCGAAACCTACGGGTGGATGGTGATAAGAATTTTAAAAAATAACTATACATTGGCTGATCCAACCATCATAGCCAAACACATCCATATTTGGACTGTCTGGTAGAGTACGATTTGACGACCAAGTTATTGTTTTCGACTAAATTGACAATTTTACCTGTATCTTTAACTTGATCAAATTCTCATCTGACCAAGTCTCGATGGTTAACTCATTGGGTGAGTCTGAAGTCATGCGAGAAGTGGCATCGAGTTCGTTTGGCCGACTTATTGTCCTGGTTATTCGTATTTGGCTTTTTGCACGATGGGATAATTATTGGAAAAAATTACATACATACACCAATATGTATTAGGAAAGTTAAAAATAATTGATCGTATGTGTTAGTTGAAAATACAACTATTGCCGGTTTTTATTTTCCTTTGAAATGATCAACGAGACAGGCTCTTGTTGCAGTCTAATCCGTAAAAATCCTCCCATATTCAAATTCAGAAACAATCATCACAAACTGAACGTAACGATTGGTTTCTTCCAGACTAAACCAATATTCTGGAGGTCTTTCAAAATAAGGTTGAGATGACAACGAAGAAAAATCGAAACACGTGTTTCCGGGCACTATGGATCTAAATTTTGAGATTTATTTTCTCATATTCACCATTGGAACAAGATTCAGAGGAGAGGAATCACTGGACTAATTGTGGCCGGAGGAATAATGCTTACGCACGTGAATTTGATAAACCGGCATGAAGATTTTTTAGATTTCACCGTGCTAGCTTCGTCTGGTCTAGCACGGATAAGTCAAAGATGGATAGAACTCAGGAATAACATTAAAACAGTATGTACCTTGGATTTGCATATCTTTAGGCCAGTGGCTCCCAAAATAGGCATCTTAATCTGGATACCGCTTAGAATTCTCTCGCAAGGGAAGTTGAAAGATCAAGACAAACGTACTACAAAGCAGACAATTCTGCTGGTAACGGATCATTTTCACATTTTTCTTTCGTAACAGACTTTGCCCTCCGAAAAATTTTCATTACTGAAAAACTTCTAGCTCTTACAATGATAAAGGGTTTGTTTCAAATTCAAGCACCAGGTGAACAGATGTTCCACTGAAAAAAGAATGTTTTATATGACATCATATGTTTACTCGTATCATCAGCAATAGATGGGGCACAAAGAAACCCTAAATGCTAATGTTTGACACAAGGCTAAAGGAATAATCTCAAACTCTTCAGTTGACAAGAATTTTTTCAAGCCTGCATTTTCATTCATTTGTTGCATTCAATTTCTAATGCTTGATAACATCATGCTGTCATACTCATTAGTCTACCAAAAGTAGGTAAAAATACTAGCAATTGGCTGAACACTAGGATAAAAGGAAAACAAATCAACAAACCAAGAAACAAAGAAAAGTCTAAATGCATCATTCCTATATGGTAAACCTTAAAACTGAAGCTCTGTAAACTTTATCCCGAGAATTCATTAACCATTAATGCTAATGTTCAATCAACACGAGGCTCAAGGAATGATCTCAAACTCTTCAGTCGATGAGCATTTTTTCAAGCCTGTATTTTCATTCATTTTCGAATGCTTGAAACATCATGCTGTCGTACTCATTGGTCTACCAAAAGTATATAATACTGGCTGAACGCTAGGATAAAAGGACAACAAATTAACAAACCAAGAAACGAAGAAAAGTCTAAATGCATCATTCCTAGATGGTAAACCAAGATCAAGATATCACATTTAACAATGTTTTTACAAAATATTCAGTGTGTATCAAAACCAAAAGTAGTCTGCAGCAGTAAACAAGAAGGCAACATATTAACAAGTGCAATTCCTGGGCAGCACAGTGTACGAATTTACCATTTTTTATGAATAAACACAATTTAATGTTATATAATAAATAAATACATAAAAAATAATAAATTAGTAATTCTTAAGCAAAACTAACTTTCCCAATAATTTTGTTGAATGAATGAACAATACCAAGGTACTTCCTAATGTTAGTACAAAGAGAACTAAAGTGAACTACCAATTAAACTAACTCAACAAGCACGATCACCTTATTGAATGAAGGCCATTCCAAAAGTAAGAAGCATAAGACAAAAAATTCTTAAGCAAAATTGCACAAAATTATAACATTATCACTAATAGCACATTTCATATTCAAATCATGTCAAAAAATTTCCTCCAAAATTAAACATTTTTCCCCTCGTAAAAATTAAAAAAGAAAAAAGAGAACTCGATTAAACGAAAATTCCAAAGTAATCACCTCAGTCAAGGGGAATTTCCACATCTCCATCAGTAATCTCCTGCTGCAAGTCCTTAGGATCCTTCCCATCAACAGTGCACCCTACAGAGACACAAGTGCCAACAATCTCCTTCACGGTGCCGCTCAAATCCTTGGCCATGGAGCGTGGACACATTACCTTGGCGATTTCAATGACATCGTCGAGCGAGATATTACCATTGTGTTTAATGTTCTTAGTTTTCTTGCGATCTCGCTCGGGCTCCTTAAGGGCCTTGATTACGAGGGCGGCGGCAGAGGGAACGACGGTGACCTTGGCTTGGCGATTCTGGACGGTGAGCTTGACCGTTACGCGGAGGCCCTTCCAGTCCTTGGCGGTTTCCTTGGCTATGTCTTCGCCGATTTTCTTCGGCGAAAGTCCCAGTGGGCCAATTTTTGGGGCAAGTGAACTAGCTGCACCGACTTCACCTCCGGTGACGCGGACGAAAACGTCGACGACCTGGGTGGGATCAAACTTCGGCGGCATTGTTCGCAGTGGCTAGGGTTTTGAGAGCAGTGACTGAGAAAGTGAAGAAAAGAAAAAATGGTGTAGCAATGCGGGTCACAAGCTAGGGGTTTTTTGGGCTATATGGCCCAAGACCTTTTGGGCTTCGGACGGGAGTTGACTTCAAATACTTAAGACATCTGGACTCGGATAAACAGGCTCACTATACCTGTTGTTGGGCTAAAATCTCAATAAGGGGTGTTTGATAGATATTATTGAGAAAATAATGTATTTTAAATAGTGATATAATGAGAAATACGTAATTAAAAAGTAATAAAAGTTATTGATTTGATGAAAAATATTATTTTATTGAAGAATGTGCTTGAAAATGAGTTTTAAAATATTACTGATGAAATATTAGGGAAAATTAAATAAGAAATAATAAATGCCTCTACGTCGGTGATCATTGATCAAAGCACCGGTTGTGGTTGCCGACGACGCCACTAGCAATGTTATTGTTGGTGCATAGAATGTGTACGATGATCACCTACCCGTCAATTGTTCTATCTAAGTTATATTGATTTTCGTTATGTATTTTCAAATTTCAACTATTCCTTTCGTTATTTTTTTGCACATTTTATTCTACTTTTATGATCATTCTTGAAAGTATTCAAGTGCAAAAGCTCCTCAAAAGATCAAATTTCAGATTTTGCATGAGCTGGATGAAGGTGTGCCTTAAGCTTTGCATAAATGTAAATGTTATTTTAATTTATTGAATGGTTTATAATTATGAACATGTGATGGATGTAGATGTTGAACCATATTTGTAAATCCCATAAATATTATTGATTGGGACCTAATTGTATAAAGTGACACGTTCACATGCATAGAGAAATCCCCTTCAAAGAGCTAGACCACAAGTTCGTCTTGGTACTAATGAGATGAAGCTTGGGGGTCGATGTCATGCTTTAATTGCAAGTTTATTACGTTAACAAAACAAGTACAAAATTTGTCATGAGAGTCCAATTTATCGTTTTCAATAGTCACGAGTTATCATCTATTTAGTAATTAATTTAATTATTCAAAAATACCATTTAAATAGAGCAAAAATTGATTGGAATTAATTTATTAAACTGATATTAATTAAGGAAAGTAAAAACAATTACATGAACGTGTTTTCTTTGGATCGAGGATAACGATTTCACAATATTATCTTCTTTAATCTCGCCTCTCAAGCTCAATTTCTAAAGTTGTATTTGATCGAATTCACTAATTAAGGCCCTGTTTGAGCCACTTTTTTTTTTCATTTTCATTTTTCTACTCATTTCAAATCACACATCCTTTAATAAAATAATATTTTTCATCACATCAATAATTTTTTCTTCTTTTCAAACACATATTTCTCATCACATTAACAGTAAAAATACATTTTTTTTCCCTAAAATGTGCACCAAACGGGGGCTAAAAATCAAATTTATCTATTTTGAGTTCAAATTAATCGTATTTAATTGAGTCAGCTCAATATATTTCTATGTGAATCCAAATTAGCCTCAACTAAACGTAATAAATCATCTAAGAATTCAATTGAAAGTGACAACAATAATAAAAATTGTATCTATACTTTTTATCCCATTGTCGGATATTACTATGATGTCTAAATGTATAGCTCACAATACGTAAAAACAACTAAACATGAGAATCTTACGAATTAAAATTAGAAGTTTAAAACGGTTACAATGTTTATTCCAACTATCAGCTTAGTTATACATCATAACAGAAGAAAAAATACGAAATGATTTTGGAGCAAATCATTGAGTTTGGAGGAAAAATGAGAAAAGATGAACTTCACCAAGAAGACTTAAAATAACTTTTCCTTTCTCTTCTCCTTTGTATCTAGGGGTGGGCAATGGGTCGGGTAGGTTCGGGTTTGGCCCAAAATCGACCCGACCCGATATATATCGATTTTGAACTCTTTCCCAAATCGACCCGACCCGCTCCTACCCTAAACCGACCCAAGCAGAATCTGGTCAGGTCGGTTCCACCAACTAATCTGCCAAGTCCAAAAGAAACCTACTGCACTCCAAAAAATCCGAGGCTTTCATTTAAAAAGTCTGTCAAACCAAACATTTGTTTAAAAAGACCAACATCAATATTTTTTATTTAAAAGGCCTAAAGATAGATAAAATAGATAATACAATTTGTAAATGACTAAAATGTCCTTCTATACAAAAAGACATTATTTCGTAACGATATGGACATCGTTCATGTAATACAAAACGACTTCAATATCATTTCCATATAAAATACACACTGCTTC